>CACVKS010001017.1:0-12424 GCA_902749335.1 Acanthamoeba triangularis
GTTGAAGTGGACGAAGAAGAGGATGGAGATCATGCCGACGCAGTCCATGACGTAGCGGAGCCACACCTTCTTGACCTCGTCCTGGTCGATGACCACGAGCGAGAAGTAGACCGAGTTGAAGAGGACGAGGTAGGCCAGCGTGGCGTAGACCATCCGCACCTTCTCCGGCGCGGTGAAGGGCGACAGGTGCGTGCGGAGGTACTGGGCGAACAGGGCCGCCTGCGACTCCGTGCGCCGCTCGCGGAGGTAGTGCGTGACCAGTTCGTCGATGCTCCGCACCCCCGACACGAACTCGCGCGCGCCCGCCTGCAGCCGATTCCCGATCTCATCTTCGGCCGCCGCAGCCGCAGCCTCCGCCGCATCAAGCGCCACTCGCTGAGCGATCGCAGGAGGCGACGTCGCTGTAGTCGGGGCCGCGGCCGTCGTTAGGCCGACTTCGTCATCGGCCTCCGCGTCGGCGTCGACCTTCTCCTTGCCCTTCTCCGTTGCTTCTGTTGTCGACGCGTCGCCGTCCACGTCAGCCTCGGCGCCGGCGACTTCCTCGACTTCCTCCTCCGCCATTCCCAGCTCGTCGGGCTGTTCTTCTTTTTCTTCGCCAGCACCGTAGAGCTCTTCTTCATCTTCTTCTTCATCGTCTTCGCTATCTTCGAGATGGCCGAGATTGGACTGCACGCGCCGCAAGGCCGTCTCGGCCTCGCGCGTGACGAGATCGACCTGGTCGGTCGGGGCGAGGCGCGGTGCCCGGTCAAGCTGCTGCCTCCGTCGCAAGTGCGCGTGCACGTCGCCGTAGGTGGGCTCGTCGCCTCCCCCGGAGGCCGGCGCCGGCGGTGCGGCAGCAAGAGGGTCAGCGTTACGGGCCGGCAGGTTGTTTCGGACCGAATCAACCAGAGTGCGATGCCGCTGCTCCATGCCATTCAACTTGAACAACAGCTGTTGACATCGGTTTCGTCAAACTTCCGTCAGACACGAACACACACCGCACCACCGCACACGCACCACCGCACGCGCGCACACACATCACCGCACACACAGGCAAGTGGGTGGTACCTCGTCACGGAGTAGCATGAGCTGTTGCTGCCGGCGGGCGTTCTGCCATTCCTTGAAGTGATCCCAGACTGCGCGAACGTGAACCCAGATGGCCACCCCGAAGATGCCCAGCGTTTGGAACAGGAAGAACGACACGTAGTACACCTGGTTGCGTGCGTGTGCGTGTGCGTACGCGTGTGCGTGTGCGTGTGCGTGTGCGGCGTTTGATTGGGGGGGAGCGACAGACGATCAGCGCTGGGTGACAACAACGAAGGAAGGAAGGAATTCAGTGAAGCGAGAGAGGGTACCTGGTTCCAGTACTCGTAGTGGTCGTCCCGCGCAGACTTGTCGTAGAGGAAGCGAACGAAGTTTCCGGCCATCTTGCGCGACATGAGCGTCGGGTGGAAGGAGAACGGGAAGCCCGGGCCGTGCTCCGCCGTTGCGTGGGCGAGCTCGTTGATCACGTCGACCTCTGGCTGTTGCGTCGACGCTGCCAACTCGTCTGCGATCCCCGCGTCTTCTTGAAGCGCGACTTGGGCCTCGCCCTCGAGCTGATCCATTGGCACCGATGGCGCCACGCTGTTTGAAGCCGAGGCCTCGACGTCGGCATCGGCCAGCAGTGCGAGGTAGTGGGTGATGCCGATGCCGGCCAGCACCGTGCCCACGAACCCGTAGCCCATGGCCAACGCCAGTCGGCACAGCCCCGTGTCGACATTCTATACATTCCAAAGGCAGGAGGCCAGTTAGCTACGTGACAACGCCATCATCATCGCCGGTGCGGTGGGCGGGTGGTAACGCAGACGGTACCCGAGAGAATCGAGAGCGGAGCAACCAGTTGACCGCGGCAACGAAGGCGATGTAGGCCAGAAACACTGCGCACTTGCCCGTGGGTCCGCACACGTAGAACCAACAGAATATACCGAGTTGTATCGAGCCTAGTAGTTCCAGGAACAGTCTCATCAGTACGCGTGTGTGCCGTGTGTGTCGCGTCGTGTGTCACGTGTGTACCGATGATTGTCGCTCTGGTCGAATCGGGCGCGGTCATCCACACGTTGGCAAGGCTGCCGCCGTGCCTGATAATCCATCATATACGCCCATGTTGGTGTGAGTGTCGAGAGCTCCATAATAAAAACAAAAAAACAAAAATAAAAATTAAAAACAATTAATTATAAGAACAATTACAATAGATAAATTTATAGTCTATTAATAATGGAAGTCGGGAGTGCTGTCGTACCGGCGGAGGTGGCGCAGAAAATTGTAGAGTCGAACGGAGGAGACGCAGAGGAGGAGACCGATGTTGAGAACGATGGAGGTCGACGATATGCCCTCCAGCAGCACCCCCATCGAACTCTTCCACGTCATCTGCTGCAGGAACGCCTTGTACTCCAGATCCTGCCGACACCACCACCCAAGTTAGAAGAAGAAGAAGAGTAAGAGGAAGAAGAGTAAGAGAGAGAGAGAGAGAGAGTACCTCTTCTAAAGAGAGGCCAGGATAGCTGAGCCACTTGTAGTAGAGACTGGCGTAGCCCATGAACTGCGAGAATATGATGATCGCAAACACGAACGTGGGCACGATGTAGTAGACCAGCACCTGCTTGTCCACCTCCCTGCTCACATCATATCATACCATGGGTCACGTCGTTGCCGTCAGTGATAGTGTGAAGCAAGTGGGCCGGCCAGGCCTTGGCGTGGTGGTGGTGGTGGTGATGGTGATGGTACCTGAAGGCGATGAGATAGAAGAGGGCGGCGCTGGCGCCCACACCCACGGCCACCATCACACAGAACGCGGCCAGCTTCGTGTGGTGCTCGGCGGCAAAGAGAAACAGGCAGTAGAGCCCAATGTACAACAGAGACTGCAGTGATACGTGGTGATGAGCTGTGTGCGTGTGTGCCCTGTTTGGCTGCGAACAACAAAGGGAAGACGTACGAGATAGATGGCGTGGACGAGCGGTGGTGACTGCGAGGAGAAGAGGAAGCCGGCGAGGCCCTTGTGTGGTTGCATGAAGGAGATGCGGAACTGCTGTCCGCACACCTCACACGCCGGCTTCTTGTCGCTCCGGCGAATGTACGTCTTGATCCACATCTCCTGACATTTCTACACAAAGCGAAGAAGGGAATGAATCAATCAATTTAGAAGATAATATACCATCTCAATCGATGATGACGGTGATGAGTAACACGTGGTTGCATGGGTCTGAGAGACTTACCTCGTGCACGTAAAGTAGAGAACCCTTGCAGGCACAGGGACGAATCAGCTTGCCGAGGGATTCGCCTGCCTCCTCCCCCTCTACTTCCTCTTCTGGACCGCGGCAGATTCGGCAACATCGTTCAACCTCTCCATCTTCGTCCATCTTGGAGGGTCCATCTTGATGAGGAGGGGGTGCGTGCAATGGTTCTGCTTGCATCGTGTGAGCTGGCAACACGATGATTAAATGATGAATTAAAAAGGTAGAGCAGGTACCTGCATGCAGTGCGTCCTCCATTGTTGGTTTGCCCAAAGGTCTGTGGCCCTGTCTTCACGCTGCCCACGCCTCACCCACAGAAATCTTCAACCCAATCCTTTTTATTTTATTTTTCTCGCCCGTCATTTTTTTTCTTTTGTTTTTCTCTTGGCAGACACAACGTTTCGCCTTCTGCGCCCCCACCGCCGAGGCCACCACACTTGGCTGCTGGGCAATGTTCTGCTCAGAGGGCGAACAAGCCCAACAAGACGCACAGAGACAAGGTTGCCCACCTATCGTTCCCGGACTTGACACCACAGCGCCTCACTGTTCACAGACGATCACCAACCCCACGCCGGGTGACGAGTGAATGCCCCGCGGGTAAAGTTAACTCGGACACTTCAAGTGGTGCTCTCCCAACTACCTCCCTCCGCCCGAACCGGAGTGCGAGAAATTTAGCTCTTTTTTGCCAATTCCAGCCAATGGCGGCAGCGCGTAGGAAAAAAATCCTCTGTTCTGTGGAAGGGCGTGCCGTGCCCTCTCTCCCGTCCCCTCACCCGCGAAGATGGTGCCCAGAGGTACATCTTTGCACTGGCCTGCAACAAGGCCTGGTCTTCCTGCGGAGCTCGACTTGGAATCTGAGGGTTTGGCGCTCCATCCTCCCCACCGCGCCTCCGGCGACGCCGAGCCTCTGATCTGGCGCCCTCGGAGCAGTGCCAGGTCCAATCCAGATCGCGCACTGTTCCTCTCACGCGAGTTCATCATCTTCTCGCATCGAGGCTTGACGCACGCCTCGTCCTAGCTCTGGCCAAAGAGCTCTTCCACCAACAATCCCGGGTTGCATCATAAGCCCCAACACCTCAGCACCACTCCACAAGACCCTAAAGGCGCACCAGCTCGCGCCAAACCCCCACACCCTCTCTCCAACTTCCTCCAACTTCTTGGTGGTCAAAGGGAAGGACTAAGAAGTTCTCCAGCTTAGTACGCCGCGAGTGAAACACCAGTCCGCAGGTGGGAGTGACCTCAATACTCTCCGCCACACGACAAATCGAAAACAACCACCACTCCAGCAATAATCGAACCTTAGAATTCGCAAATCATCGAAAAGCGATAATGGTAGTACTGCCCGAGAAGATTTACGAGGGCCTGCCATTCCTCTTTGGCACCTTCTTCGTTTCCAAGGACAGGGAGGAACGACGCAAGTGCGCCGTACTGCTCTGCACTATCCTGCTCTTCATCCTCTACAACTTCTTCCTCGTCTGCTCGGCCCTCTTCTACGACGGCCCCTTCTTCACCTTCCTGCGCTCGGCCGCTCTCACCTACCTCGTGGTGGAGTTGAGCCTCGTCGTGCTCCTGTACTACACGCAGAATCTCTACCTGGTCACGGCACTGTTCCTCATCGATATCGACATGGGCACTGTCGTGGTCTGCTTCAACTTCGGCCTCGTCAGCGAGTACATGCTGTGGCTCCTCTTCATCCCCACACTCCTCTTCTACATCATGGGCGCCACGGCCGGCCTGCGGTCGCTCATCTTCATCGTCGCCCAGATCTCCGTCTTCGTCTTCCTCTCGTGCTACGTCATCCCCCCCTCCGAGGAGCTCGTCCTCCTGCCACCCATCCACAAGGTACTGCCACTACCCCACATCTTCCACGTCTACGTTCGAATAAGAAAGAGGGCTGAGAAAAAGAGAGGAGACGGTGTAGTAGCGCTGACGAGGTCTGCTGACGTGGTCGGGGCCGTTGGTGTGGTAGTGGTTCGTGGTGGTGATGAGCTACTTGATCGTGGGCACGACGGCGTTCGTGCACGAGACGTCGCGGTACCAGGCCATCGGCAAGCTCAAGGGCGCCATCAAGGAGCGCGAGGAGGCCCACGAGCAGCTCCAGGAGGCCACCCACGCCAAGAGCCAGTTCATGGCCAACATCAGCCACGGTACCACCATTGTCCCTGTGCGCAAAAGCGTTGCACTCACTGTGGCACGACACGCACGACCAACGACGCCACACGACACAGAGCTTCGGACGCCGCTTCATGGCATCATTGCTTCGACGTCGATGCTGCTCGAGGCGATCCCACCCTCGGCGGTAGCGAAGCACGACGCGACGCGCGACAACGCCGAGATCATCCGCGACTGCGGCGAGCACATGCTGGCGCTGATCAACAACATCCTCGACATCGAGCGCATCGAGTCCAAGCGGCTCCAGCTCGAGTGTCTCCCGTTCAAGCCCGTCCAGGAGCTCGAGGCCCTGCTCAAGGTCTTTGCCGCCCAGGCCGAGCAGAAGCGGATCCAGCTGCGCAAGTCCGTCGACGTGCGCTACCCCGTCCGCATCGGCGACCCACTGCGCATGAAGCAGATCCTCTTCAACCTCGTCAGGTACTCATTCACTCTCTTGACCGGGGTCTCTCGAGTCATCAAGCCCCCTTCAGTGCTGACGATGAATGGCCCATCATCAGCAACGCGATCAAGTTCACGGGCGAGGGCGGTACGGTCACGGTGCGCATCATCGACGAGAGCGAGGACCTGCGCGTCGAGGTCGAGGACAACGGCATCGGCATCGCCGAGGAACACCTCTCCCAACTGTTCAAGGTGGTTACATCGACTTTATTTTATTATTTATTATTTATTATTTATTATTTATCTTTATTATTATTATTTTAATTTTTAATGATGGTGCTGACGTGTGAATGTGGGCCGCAGGCGTTTTCGCAGGTGGACTCGTCGATCACGCGACGGTACGGCGGGTCGGGCCTGGGCCTGGCCATCAGCCAGCGGCTGTGCGAATCGATGGGCGGACAGATCCACTGCACGTCGGCCTTCGGGCGCGGCTCCAAGTTCTGGTTCACCATCACGCTGCCCATCCACTCGCAGGAGATGGAGAGCTTCCTCCTCCTCTCCGACGAGGCCGAAGAGCACGTCCCGCCCTGCACCCCCTCTGGTACTACTACTACTCTCTCTTTTTTACTCCACTTTTTCAAATTACTACTTTATCTCACCGCACGACACGACACGACACGACACGACACGCAACATAGAGGAACTGCCGTCGCGGAGGGTGCTGTTCGTGGAGGACAACATCATCAACCAGAAGGTGGGCGTACGGATGCTGCGCTCGTTCGGGTGCAGCGTGCGGGTGGCCAACAACGGGCTCGAGTGTATCCAGGCCATGGACGAGGAGGAGTTCGACGCCGTGCTCATGGACTGCCAGATGCCCCTCATGGACGGGTTCGAAGCCACCCGCAAGATCCGCGAGCGCGAGCTCGCCTCCTTCCAGCGGGGTCCCTGCGCCGGCGGCCAGACCATCGCCTTCACGCCGTCAGCGGCCGCCTCGCGCCGCCTCGAGAAGCAAGACGAGCAGGCCGTGGTGGCCCTCCACCCGGCGCACCCGGACCCCAAGGCGATGGTCGAACGCGACGGCGACTGCCGCGGCACGGCGAAGAATAAAGCAACGCCGACGTCGCCGACGGGCGATCGAGAAGCCGGCGGACAGTCGGCCAAGACCCAGCCGTCGAGCGAGGGCGGCCGGGCCAGCGACAGCGACAAGAGCACGTCGTCAGACGACGACGCGGGCGGAGCCGACAACATTGTAGAGCAGCATCATCAAGACGAGGAGATCCGAGAAGAGGAGGACTTTTGTGGGGAGCGGCAGGGCGGGACCAAGGCCGAGATCGGTCACATCCCAATCATCGCCCTGACGGCGTCGGCCACAACAGAGTACCGGCGCAAGTGCATCGACTCGGGCATGGACGACTGGCTGCCGAAGCCGTTTGACAAGACCAAGCTGTGCCACATCCTCAACAAGTGGCTCACCACCGAAGACGAGCGGAGCAGCTGCGGTTCCTGCTGCAGTGAATGCAGCTCTGACGACTGCTCGGAGGACTGTAGCGAGTAGGGAGTGAAAATCTGAAAAAAGTCTTAAATCAAAATAAAAACACAAAAATTAAGAAAAAGAAAAGGAAATGAGAACAAAGCAAAACAAGAAAGAAAACGAGAACGAAGGAGCAAAAGAATAACGTGGCCGTCTCTGTCACCATTCGCCCCACCAATTGGGACAAACGCCGTAGCAGGGGAGGAGTGGTTGTGTGCAGCTGCACCCTTCTTTTTCATGTCACTGCCAGCATGTCCAGCACACAAGAGCAGTACTACACCCCCCACCCTTCTACAAAAATGCTGTCATTTTAAGAAAGAAGGGTATTTTCTTTTAGTGACTATATTCACACAACCTGCAGGCTGAAGACCCATGGGGTGCTGCTCATTGTACAGTTCAGTTGGGCCAGTCTCACCATCTTTGCCAAGCTGGCACTTGGTTCGCCCTCAGCTTCACACAGCTGTGTTTCCATGCTGCCACTGACTGGACCCTCACTCTCTGATTGCCAATAATAATAATAACAACAACAACAACAACACAGGCTACATGACCCCAGGCGTCTTTATGACCCTGCGGCTGTGTGCCAGCATGCCCTTCTTCTTCCTCGCGGCACTGTACGCCGATCGTGAGGCATGGCGAACGACGGACGCACTCAGCACCCGCAACGTGGTCGTGGCAGTCCTCCTCGGCGTCTGCTGCTTCTGGGCCAACCAAACCACGTTCATGTACGGCCTGTCCCTCACAACAACTACCAACGCAGGTGCGCCTCCCACTCTTGCTAAGCGCCTTTGTCCACCCTTACCCATCCTCTCTCGTGCCTGTGTCCGCCTGGTGGCGCAGCCGTCTTGATGCTGCTCATCCCGATTTGGACCTGCATCGTGTGCGTGGTTCTGGGGCGCGAGGAGAAGGGCTGGCTCAAGTTCCTCGGCATCGCCACCACGATCGTTGGTGCGACCATCCGCTACTTTTTTTTTTCTCCCAGCCCCAACCGAGCGAAACTTGTGGTGATGGTTAACCCACCACGCGTGGTGGTGTGGTTGTGATATTAAGGTGCCATCGTACTGCTGGAGGTGGAGTCATTTGAGCTTTCACACGACACAATGATGGGCAACTTTCTGGTCATTGTGACCACTGTACGTTTCCTTGCGACATTGAGACCTGCTTTTCCTCGGCGCCGGCTGACGCTGTCTTACCTCTGGGCGGCAGGTGCTGTACACCATCTACATCGTGATGGGCAAGCCTCTCTGTAGCAAGATACCCCCGTTCACCCTTTCGTTCATCATGTTCGGTGCCTCGAGTTGCATGTGCATCGTCTTTGTGTGGACCGACTGGGGTCAATGGGGCGCGGTATGTAGCCATCATCTTCGCCTTCGCCTTCGCCCCAGCCACGGCTGACCGGGCAACGATGACCAGCTGTGGTATCTCCCGCTAGAGGCGTGGGGGTCCGTCTTTATTGCTACCTTCGTTGGCACCTTCGTCACCTACGGGTACGTACCAGCCTATGACCACACCTCCACGACTGACCCACGCTGACCTTCGGGATGTCTTCTGGTCTGTTCAAGGTTGACAACGTGGGCGCTCAGACAGGCGCCAGAAACAACTGTGGTACTCTACGGGCCAATGGAACTCATCTTCACCGGTTCTTCCTCTCCCACCCCAGCCTGGGATTGAACCTTGACCCTCTTGGCTCAATGCAATCGTGATGTCTCTTCCCCAGGCATCATGGCGGTCACCATCCTGGGCGAACGGCTCACGTGGCGGCTATTGGCCGGTTCGAGCGGCATTGTCGCGGGCCTGTTCTTGGTGATCTACGCTCTCCAACGGTACGCGCCCGTAGAAGCTTGTGATTGGCCATCTTTATCTTGGATCTTATCTCACTCGACGATTGGTCTTCTACGGCGCAGAGAAGCAGCCGCACGGCTACAGGGCCACCAGTGGCCGGAGCAAGAGAGCCCGTGTGACGCCGAAGCCAACCGCAAGCCAGCCAAGAGCGCGGCAGAGGAAGGCGGAAGTGCCAAGCTCGAACAATGTGACGGTACTCGCAGCCCCGACCAACCGCCCTTGAACGCGACTCTGACGTCGTCGGCTCTATTGTTGTGCCCACGCCCAGAATCGACCGCACTGCTTGGCACCAGGTGACCTGGCGGTTGGCGTGAGGCTAGCCTGCGATGACCGATGTCGCAGCCAACCCCCCGAAGGGTGCTGGCCTCTCTTTAGGAGAAGAGAATGGTGACAGGATAATTGCGGATCCGCTCTTGCAGGCGGTCGGTTGGCGTGATGTTGTTGGCGCCCAGGTGAAGGACCTTCACGTGGAGCAGATGCTTCCGCAAGTCCCTGTTGTGTGGTGGTGGTGGTGTCTTCAGTTAAGTGTGCGTGTGCGTTGAAATTGTCCGACCGAACGCGGCTTGTTTGCAACGACGTTGTTGACGCGGAGAGCGCACCAATGGTTGAGGACCTCTTCGAAGAGCCGCGCGTCGCAGGCCGTGTCCTTGCACAGGAGCTGCTCGAGGGTGCGGTTCTGGAGAATGGCGTCCGCCAGGCTGGTCCACACCACCTTGGTCATGCGGCATCCGCTCAGGTTCAGCCTGGTCGGTCACCCACACACGACACGTAATGAGGACCCGTCCAAAGGAAGTCGAGCGAAAACATGAGGGTGATGTGATGATGATGACGATGATGATGATGGGAGATGCAGGTACTTGACGAGCGCGCGGTTGACGCCGATTCCGGTGACGATCTCCTTGGCGCCATCGGACGACAGGCACCCGGTCAGATTGAGCGTCTGCAGGCTGGTGTTGTACGCCAGCACGTCGCCCATCACCTTGGCCACCTCAATCTATTTCCCAGTCATTAACAATTTACAATTTAGTAAATTCAAATAAATAAATAATAGATAATAAATAAATCAAATTGGAAAAGGATAGCGACAGCGGTAACAAACGTACGTTCATAGGGTTGTGGCTCAGGTTCAGGCGTTGTAGGGTCGTGTTCCGGGACCGGAGCGCCTGGACCAGCGCCCAAAGCGCCGGCTGGAGAGATGGCACCACCACCGCAACGTGGGAGGTGAGTGGATGGTGAATAACTCGAATATTTGGTGAAATAGTYGGTACCTTGGGGAGGCCGCACCGGGCGAGGGCCAAGTGCTGCAGGGTGCGGTTGAACTCGAGGGCCTCGGCCAGAGCCATCGCGCCCTTCTTGTCGAACTCGTTGCCCGACAGTTTGAGCGACGTGACCGACCTGTTCTCTCTCAGTCCCCGCCCAATCTGCATCGCGTGTCGTGTCGTGTCGTGTTGCGTGTCGTGGGTCGTGTAAGCAAAGCGCCCTCAACGGTGCAGAAGGGAGGGCGTACGGCTTTGAGCGCCTTGGAGCCGATGTTGGTGGAGCTGAGGTCGAGAACGGTCAGCCGCGAGCCGGAGGTGAGGTAGGCCCCCAGCATCTGGCCGCCGGTCTGGCCGATGTCGTTGTGCGCCAGCTTGACGCACGTGATGTTGGGCTTCTCCGTGAGGATGCGCAGCAGGTGCTTACCGGCCTTGGCCGTGAACTCCGTGCGGCACAGATTGAGACGCAGCAACCTGTCGTTGTCGTAGAGCAATCTGTAAGAGAGCCCAAGAAGAAACCGCACACGCAGCTCCATCGCACACGCACACAGCCGCACAATCGCACGCGCACCACCGCACGCGCACACCCGGAGGGGAACTGTGTACGTGGTGTTGCACTTGATGCCGTGGTAGAGGTGGTTGATGCCGAGGTCGCCGAACTTGTTGCCGCCCAGGGCGAGCGTGGTGACGTGCGGATTCTTCTCGAGCATATCGCCGAGCAGCTTGGCCCCGTCGGCCGATAGGCCGTTGTCCGCAAAGTTGAAGGTGTGGAGCGCCTGGTTGCCCTTGAGGGCCTTGACCAGCGCCGCCATGCCCCGGTCGTTGATCTGGTTGCTGGCGATGTGCAGCTCGTGCAGGGTGAGGTTCGACGTGAGCACGGCCGCGATGTCGACGGCGCCCTGGGTGCCCAGCCGACAGTCGTTCAGGTTGAGCACGCGCAGCACCGGGCAGGCCCCCAGCAACTGCGCTATGTACTGCGCGTGCCGCGCTGTGATTGCGTTCTATCACCGCACACGCCGCACACGCCGCACGACACACACACACACGACAACACACGACAGGTCAGCAAACAATAATAATAATCATGGGAAGGGGGTTGATGGAGACCTGGTTGGAGGAGAGGTTGAGCTCCTGGATGAGAATGTTGTTATGGGCGTGGACGGCCTGGGCGGCCGCGGCCTCGAGACCCTTAAGCAGCGCCTTGAACTGGAACTCGCCCACGTCGCAGTGCTGCATCACGATCTTGGTGAGCACGCCGCCGCTCTGGTCCAGCGTCTCGTCCATCTGCAGCATGAAGGCCTCCACCGGCCGCACCGCATACTCCTTGCACCTGTTCGTTCCATCACATTGAAACGCGGAATGTGAGCAATGGTCGAGGAATGTGAGCCGCGGAATGCCAGCCGTGACGAGGAATGCGCTCCGTGGTGAGGAATGCGTACACGGCTTCGTAGGTCTGCTTGAGGATTTCGAGGCAGCTGCGGGTGTAGGCGTTCTGGAGGTTGCGCGGCTTGTAGGGCAGGAAGAGGCGCGGGTGGGGCAGGCAGTCGGGCTCGTAGGGGATCGGGAAGTCCGGCACGGCCGGGTCGGAGTGGAAGGCCATCAGGTAGTAGCCCGTCATCAGCTCCAGAATGTCAAACACGCAGTCGGCCGGCGCATGGAACGCAAATATCTTTTGTTTTTCACACCAAAAAGCCGACCACTGGTGAGTGTCATGCGACGCGACGCGACGCGACACGACACGACACGACACGACACGACACGACACGACACGACACGACACGACACGACACGACACGACACGACACGACACACACAACACACACACACCGCCGCACATGCACATACGACACGCGTACCGGTTGGCCGACAACTCTCACTTGAAAGACTGTGTCGCTGGCCTTGAGCCAGCCGCCCATGCTGGTCCACGGATAGAAGTCGTACGCTCCCTATTATTTGCCGGTTCAGAGGTGTAACCCTTTAGCCAGAGACGATTG
>CACVKS010001018.1:0-12417 GCA_902749335.1 Acanthamoeba triangularis
CCCCTTCTGTGTGGCCCTTCGGTACACGGACGAGGATGGCGGCGGCGGCAAAAGAGGTGGAGAAGAGGAAGAGGAGGAAGAGGAGGGGAAGGTGAGGGAGGAAACGGCGTTGATGAAGAAGGCGAGCGAGTGCTACCTGATCGACAACGAGCGGTTCGCCAAGCTGTTCAATCCGCCGCGCATCCCGCATGGCTCGGGCGACGCCGCCTTCTCCTCGTCCGCCCTCGAGAAGATGTACGAAAGCCTCGGTACGTGCCCCTTTCGTCGCACGACACACACACGGCACACACGRCACACACGGCACACACGGCACACACGACACACACGACACACACGACACACACGACACACACGACACACACGACACACACGACACACACACACAACACACGCCGCACGTGTGTGGCTGACAAGGAGAGAAGGTGCGAAATGGATCACGAGCGATGTGAAGACCAGCTGCCAGCGGGAGGGCGAGCTGCGGGCCACACCCAAGGCCAAGAAGCTCAAGCGGCTGCTGACCGACCGCAAGCCCCTCCTGGTCAACAACATGAACGGTCAGCGCCGCAAGAACCTGCGCTCCAACGCCGAAGACGTCCTCAGCAAGTACGCTGACCGTGTGTTGCGTGTGCGTGTGCGGCGGGATGTCGCGTGTGCCGTGTCGAGCGACACTGACGTGCGATGGGCGGGCCACCACACAGGCTGGAGGTGTTTGCCGTGGCCAAGATCGAGCGGGTTCTCACCTTCAAGCACCAGCGCGTCACCGAAGAAGCCAGCGTCGCTGTCATGAACAACGAGAAGTACGTGTGCGTCTTGTGTGTGTCGTGTGTGTCATGTGTGTGCCGTGTGCCGTGAGTGTGGTTCTAAAGAAGAGTTGCGGGCTTCAGGGGCAAGCTGGCGCTGTTCGTGGTGGAGGCGATGGAGCTGGACTACTTCGACATCGGCACCGAGCTGGTGGGCCTCCTCTACCGCAAGTCCGTCCACGACGACGCCCTCCTCACCGCCATGCTCCTCCAGACCCCGCTCCCCACCCTCCGCAAGCGAGGTGACCACCACCTCCACCACCCCCGCTTCCTTCGCCCAAACTGCCCTCCAACCACCTGTGCCGTGCGTGTCGTGTGTCGTGTCGTGCGGGTGCAGGGTGGCCTGTGGATCGGCTGTTGCAGAAGGAGGACGGGGGCGGCGCCAGTGTCCTGGTCTACCACGGCGCCGCACAGCCGCGCGAGCTGCAGCTGCAGCTGCAGCCGACTGCGCCGCCGGTCGCGAGAAGCGGGGGCGGCGAAGACCGGCCGCAGCCGCAGCCGCAGCCGCCCAAGGCCGACAGTCAGCAGCAGCCGAAGCGGCCGTCGGGCTTCTTCCAGTCGCTCTGGGACGCCGTCGCAGGGCCGCCGCCGGCAGCCACACCGCCGGTTGCGCCCAAGCCGGCGACAGCGACCACCAACGCCCCGGCGGCACTGCAGATGGACACACCCGGCGGCGGCAGCCGACGAGCCATCGCAGCCCCGGCGGGACCCAGCGGCGGTCCTCCTCCTCCGCGCCAGGTCCCGGACGTGCAGACAGCCGGTGGCGCTGAGATCGTGAGGTATTCGAAGCAGGCCACCACTCGCTCGCGCTGCGCTGCGCTGCCGCCCTAACGACACACACGACACACACGACAGTCGCGTCAAGCACGAGGCCGACGATCCGATCGACGCCCAGCGCATGTACCAGCAAATGGAAAGGTTCGCTTATACGACACACACGACACACGACACACACGACACACGAGTGTTGACGTGGGTTTGGTGGTCGCCAGCGAGGCGAAGAGGGCTCTGCAGGGCGTGAGCCAGGGCGCGTCGCAGGTGATCCACCAGCAACCCGGCGAACGAAACGAGGTCAACTACTTCTGCGAGGTGCTGCCCGAGCAGACGCTGGTCAACGTCGACCAGGTCTACGGCATCACCCTCTACCTCGAGGAGGGCTCCACCCTCGTACGCCACCTTTTCTTTTTCTTTACTGTATCATTTTATTTCTTCTCTTCTTATTCTTATTTTGTTTTTCGTAGTCCTTTATTTTAATAAAATAAATCAGACTATTTTTATTTTATAACATTATACTTTAATTCTTACAAAAGTGGGAAAAATGTAGAGCACGGAGCATGTGCAGGGCGCCCAGGTGATGGCCCAGGTTTTGCTGCAGCTGGCCGGTGCGTCCCGTTGACCGTGGGCGTGTGGTTGACCGTGTGCGTGTGCGGTGGCGCGTGTGTGGTGGTGATGGCTGACGAGTGCTGCGTGGGTGGTGGTGTGTGTTGTGGCCAGGCGTGTTTGGAATCCCCGCCAATTCGCTGCACATGTGGATCGGCTACAAGGGCAGGCGCATCGCGTTCAACCGCGGGAACAGCCTCTACTTCAACCTCACCGTCTTCATCGACCTTCGCTTCAGGTACAACCCCTACAACATCAACAACAGCAGCAGCAGCAGCAGCAGCAATAGCAATCTGAGACATCTTGTTCCTCGTGTGCAGTACGCGATCGGAATGTATGCGCTATTGGTACATGGTGATGTGTCACGAGCTCGCACACAACAATGTGTCGGCACACAACGAAGAGCACGAGGTGCGACGTCGCACTCCCGCCCCACTTGCAATTAATTTTCTATTTATTTTTTTCTTTTCCTGCGCAACAGAGCTTGCTGAGCTGGCTGGCGTTCCGGCACATGGAAGCGCTCAACGCCCTCCTCGGCAGCAACAGCACCCAACAGCGCCTTCCCGCACATGCTCCACCCCCATAGATCCCCAAAGCGACCCATGGTCGCTCCGAAACACCCAAAAACAGAACAAACTCAACTTTCTAAATCTAAACTTCCCATAAAAGGGAAAATTCAACTGGAGCTGTTGGAGGAAGAGAGGAGGTGGGGTGCGGCTATGAGGCGCTCCCAACTCTTCTGCCAGGCCGCGCTCCTCTCCTTATTCCTGGGGTACCTCTACTTCACCACTACCAACCTCTTCGACAGTCAGACGCCACGCGGGGGGGCGCGACCGGTGGTGGACCGCGGGCTGGTGGCGGTCCGCACGCCGGCCGGGGTGTTCCTCAGCTGGCAGCTCTTGGGCTCCGACCCACCCCATACCTCCTTCGATCTCTACCGCCACCACACCGTCCACGGCACCCACGACCACAGCAACAACAACGACGCCAGCAACCACTTTCTCGTCAACTTTGACGGACCCATCACAGCCGGCACCAACTACCTCGACCCCAACGGCACGCTAGACTCCGTCTACACCGTCGTCGCGCTCGGCACTGATGGGGAGACGGTGTCGAAACCGGCGTGGGTGTGGGCGCGGGAGTACCTCGAGGTGCGGCTCGACCGGCCGCCCGACGGCCAGACCCCGGACGGGTCGGCTTGCTCCTACTGGGCAGACGACGCCAGCCTGGGCGACCTCGACGGCGACGGCACCCTCGAGCTGGTGCTCAAGTGGGACCCCAACAACTCGCGCGACAACTCCGTGGAGGGTCTCACCTGCCCCGTCCTCCTCGACGCCTACCGCCTCGTCGGCGGCAGCGGCAGTGGCGGCGGCGGTGGCGGTGGTGTAGGGGTGCGGCTGTGGCGGATCGATCTGGGGGTGAACATCAGGGCCGGGCCGCACTACACGCAGTTCATGGTGTGGGACCTGGATGGCGACAGCCGGGCAGAGGTGGCGATGAAGACGGCCGACGGGACGGTGGACGGCACGAGGCGGGTGATAGGCACGGCCGGCGCGGACTACCGCGACCGGCAATCGGGCAAGGTGCTGGAGGGTCCCGAGTACCTGACCGTGTTCGCCGGCGGCACAGGCGCGGCACTGGCCACGGTGGCGTTCAGTCCAGCGCGGGGCAGCGCGGGCGACTGGGGCGACGAAAAGGGCAACCGCGTCGACCGGTTCCTCGCGGGCGTGGCCCACCTCGACGGCCGCCTGGCACCGCCCAGCCTGATCATGACCCGCGGCTACTACGCCAAGACGGCCCTGGCCGCCTTCGACTTTCGCCGCAGCGATGGCGGGCCACCGACGCTGACCCGCCGCTGGCTGTTCGACTCGGACGAGCAGGCAAACCTCACGCTGTGGGCCGGGCAGGGCAACCACCAGCTGAACGTGGCCGACGTGGACGGCGACGGGCGCGACGAGGTGGTGTTCGGGGCCATGGTGGTCGATCACGACGGGCACGGCCTGTACTCGACGCACTGGGGCCACGGCGACGCGCTGCACACGACCGACGTCGACCCGGCGCGGCCGGGCCTCGAGACCTGTCAGGTGCACGAGAAGGCCGACTCCCTCTATACGCTGACGTGCCGCGACGCGGCCACGGGCCGGCTGCTGTGGGGCCTGCCCAACGTCGGCCTGGACTCGGGCCGCTGCGTCGTCGCCGACGTCGACCCGCACCACCCGGGCCAGGAGGTGTGGGCGCGCTACGTGCCGGGCCTCTACACGGCCGCGGGCGAGAAGATCACCGACGCGACGCCCTCGGTGCACACGTTCGGCATCTGGTGGGACGGCGACCTGTTGCGCGAGCAGCTGGACAACATACAGATCAGCAAGTGGGACTGGGTCGAGGCCCGGTCGGTACCGCTGATGACGGCCACCGGGGCGGCGGTCAACTCGCAGAAGGGCGTGCCGTGCCTGCAGGCCGACCTGCTGGGCGACTGGCGGGAGGAGGTGGTGTGGCGTACCGAGGACAGCTCGGCCCTGCGCATCTACACCACGACCCACCCGACCCGCCATCGGCTGGTGACGCTCCTGCACGACCACAACTACCGCCTCGCTGTGGCGGGCCAGAACGTGGGCTACAACCAGATGCCGCACCCGAGCTTCTTCCTGGGCGAGGGCATGTCCACGCCGCCACTGATGAAGTGAAACACCGGTGGCCGAGGCGCCTTATTTATGAGCGAAAGTGTGTCACACGAAGGAGAGGCCAGTGAAGCTGCTATTCGCCCCCACAACGCGCGCACCTGCACAACCGCAGAAGATGGGGGATTTCCCAAGTGAGGGCGCTTGCGCTTATCGCGGTGGCCGGAAGGGTGGCAGTACCGACAGTGGAAGAGGAACTTGCGCCACAGGGCGTCGTGCCTGGCGCTCTTGGTCAATGCGCCCTTGCTCTCGTCCAGATAGGTGATGACGACCTCGTCGCCTTTCTTGAGCCTCTTCATCGCCCTGGTGCCGCCCAAGCCGCCCGTGAGGCTCCAACGTCCGAGAAGAGAAACAAGGGGCCGTGCCATGCGATTTACCTGAGGGTGATTGAGTTGTCGATCTCGCTCTCGGCATGGTAGGCGTTGGGCACGCACGAGTGGTTGACGGAACACGCCACCGCGTACATGGCCACCCCCTCTGTGGTGCCCCGAATAACGTTCAGCGCACTCATCAAGTACTCGACCAATGACACGACGACACACGCCATTGAGAGAAGTGCCTGTCTTGAGGTCAAAGCCCAGATCCTCGGTGGGGAAGCAGCGGGCGAGAAAAGTAGCGATCTCCCTAGGCACGCTGGGCACCGCACACTGTTGGGCGTTCATCGCTATGCGAGCCTGGAGGCGCTGGTAGGCGCTCCAGGTCACTGAGTGTGGCCAACCCAAACACACATCAGTCACCAAGTGCACCAAGTTAGTACACACACACCACCCCAGGCGGCCTCCGGCCTACCCCAAGTTTGGGAAGGGGTCCCCTCTGGGGATGGCGTGGTGGGTGAGAGGGTGTCGCGTACAGTCGGGGAAGAGGTTTTGCATGAGGTCACAGATCTGGCGCTGCATGTTGTGCTGATGCTCGAGGTCCGCGGCGGTGGGCTCGGTGAACATGCCGGCTTCTGCGTTGTAGACGCGCTGCGGCGGCAACGGAACCTCTAAAAGATTGTGAAGCAGGCGTACAACACGGCATGGCTCATCAGTGTATCGTGTGTCGTCTGCTGTGTGTTGTGGTGTTGCATTGGTTGTGATTTGGCAGTAGGAAGAAGTACCGTCGGAGTCGGTCGTGAAGAAATCAAAGGGAAAGACGGCGTCAGGCTTGGCTTCCTCCTGGTGCTTGGCCTTCTGAGCCAGAATGCGCAGCATCATCGCGATGGTGTGGTAGCCCACCTCGCTGAGTCCCCGACCAAGCCATTCCCAAGCACAGAGAGTCAGAGAGAGAGAGAGAGAGATCCAGAGCCAGAGCCGACCTGAGGTGAGGCTAGGAGCGGGGAAGCTTGTGCCGTACCGGTACATGATGAGGAGGTTGAGCAGGGCAAAGTGCTTGGTCTGGTTCTCTGCCAGTTGACCTGGGCACAAGCTGTGGTGATGACTCTCCCAGGCCTCTTTTCTGCACGACTCGGAGCAGTACACCTACCAGTGGGCCAAGCCAAGCTTCAGCCAAGCGAGTATCAATGCGGCGGCGGGGAGGCTGGTAGTACTTCTTGGTAGGACTCGGCCGGCGACAGGCCCGGATAGGCGCGGAATACCGACTGCCACAGCACCGGGGGAGGCTTGGCCACGTCACCCGCGCAGTGGGGGCACGGCACCGACGGGCTTTGCCTCTGGATCACGGCTTCGGCGAGGCTCTGGCCTTGCACCAGGAGTTTCTGAATGAAGAAGTTGTAAGTGCGTGTCAGCACGCGTGGAGCGAAGACGGGGTGCGGTCAAGGGAGGACAAGGCGCACCGCGAACTGGTCCACATCCGGCGGCAAGGGCTTCTCGGGGTTGGGCGCCTTCTTCGAGTCCTCGATGCCCTTCAGCATCAGCCCAAAGTAGGCCTTCCAGTCAAAGTCGTCCACGTAGCGCATGCAGTTGTCGCAGGTCTGGCGTGGGAAACCACAGAAACACAGCGCGGGTGCTAGCTAAGCGCACGCATGCACCAACAACAACAACAGCACGACACACTAGGGATCGCCCGAACCTTGAACATACGCCGGCGAGGCTTGCCGGTGATGATGTGGTTGGGCGGGTACTTGATCGCGCTCACCAGAGGTCGCTCCCGGAGCAGCGTGTGGTCAGCCTCGACCGCCTGATTGGCAAACACGCCCTTGCCCTTGCGCCCGTCGAGAGGCCTCACCTCCACCACGCACTGCGACACTCCGGGCTTCTTCTGGAGGTCGCCGTAGTAGGCCTAGTACCGAGAAGGAACGCAGTGAGGTGTGGCATGAACGGAATGCATGGTATGCGTGCAATAACGTATGTGCGTGGAGGTATCGCAAGTGCAAGCGAGCACCTTGATTGCGCCCACAAGACGGGCAGACTCGAGACAGCTCTTGACCTCGGCCCGAACGACCTCGTCAGAGGGAGGGGTCGCCTGGAGCGCCTTGCCATAGGCCTCCACGGCCTCTTCGGTCTTGCCCAGAGCCTGGAGCGCCTTCCCCCGCCTGTAGTGCCCCTACTCCATGGAGAGGTGAGCCATCCAGCTAGCATAAGGTGTGCAAAAAGAGTACCTTGGCAAAGGTGGGGTCGAGGGCAACGGAGCGCGTAGCATGCTCCAAAGCTTTGGTGTGGTCCTGCTTGAGCAAGTAGACAGCCGCCATGTTGCCGTGGATAAGACACTGGATGAGCCGCCCTCCTCCACCCCCACCTTTCCCCACCACGCTGCCGCTGACTCCGCCCACGTGTGGCACCGCCACGCCGTAGGTCAGCGCCTCCTCGTAGTGCCGCAGCGCGGCATTCAACTCGCCCTTCCTGAAGGCTTCATTGCCTCTCTCCCTCGCCTCCTGCATCCTCTGTTCCTCTCTCAGCGACCCGCTTGCGCTCCGAGAAAAAAGAAAAATATTTCTTTTTCCTGCGGGTGTTCGGTTATTTCCCCGCAGCCAAAACATACCACACATTCCAGGGAAAAGAGAAAATAAGAGTTAATAAATTCTTCTGCGCACAGTGGTCAGTGCTTGGTGCTGGTGGCGCTCTCCTCCTCTTCCTTCTTCTTCTGCCGTTGCTGCTCTTCTCTCTCCTTCTTGACCTCGAGCTTGTGTTGGTGGTGGCCCGTCCACCAGCGGGAGATGGACGGCGTGATGCCGAGGGTGATGGCGAAGCGGAGCGGCTCGGTGAACTTGGTGGAGACCCAGGCGAGCGCGAAGTTGCCCACCTTGGGCGTGAGTAGGGACTCGTCGAAGACGTCGCCAAGATGAAGGAACTCGATGAGGCCCACGACGTCGCCCGCGAAGAGGAGGCCGCTCGAGTAGGCGCCGTAGAAGGAGGCCAGCGTCGCGCCGTAGAGGCCGAAGTAGGTCACCACACCCACCGCGCCGTACTTCTTGAGGAATGTGCGGATCTTGCCCAGCTTCGGCTTGGCTTCAGCTTCAACTGAGGCGGCCTGGGCATCTGGTGGAGATGCCGTGGCCGATGGGCGACTCCGTGACGAGGGCTCATCGGCCTCCTCGCTCTCGGCCTTGCTCGATGATGTGGCCAATCCGGCCACGCGAGTAGCGGCTACGGAAAGGGGAGCTAAGAGCGATGTGGCATTCACACTTCCATAGATGCTGCCGGTGCGCGCCGCGGAGGGGTTGGCCTCGGCCGATGCGAATGGCAATCGTCCGCCCGTGCTGGGCCTGGTGGCGATGGATCGATTGAGGAGGAGCGATGACGAGGGGCTGGCCGAAGATCGCTGAGCCTTGAGTAGCGTCGAAAGGGAAGACGAAGTAGAAGTAGAAGAGATGAAGCGGGAGCCGGAAGAGGAGCCAAGGGTAGCTGACGAGAATGAAGATGAAGCCGCAGAGCGAATGGCCCCGCTGCCCCATGATGTGAATGCTGAAGAGCTTCGTCTCATTTTTCACCCTCTTTCGATCTTCGCCTGTGTCGTTGGCTGAGTGCACAGACTCGCAATGTATGTGATGATGTAGATTGCGAGAGATGAGGGAAAGCGGCCAAGAAACTGAGAAAAGCAAGGAATTTCAATTTCTTCGAATTGATCCGAGGCGTTGGGCGCCAGGAAGTTAACTTACAGGCGAGCGGCCGAGAGGATGCCGCCCTCGAGCGGGATGACGGCGCCAGTGAGGAACGCGCCCGCTCGGGAGCTGAGGAAGATGCACATGCCGGCGATGTCCTCCGGTTCGCCGATGCGTCCGCGCGGCACGTTGGCCTTGATCACCTCCCCGAACGTGCGCAGCGTCTCGGCCATCATCTTACTCTCGAACGGGCCGGCAGCTACGGCGTTGACCGTGATGTTCATGCTGGCCAGGCGATTGGCCAGCACTCGGGTCAGCTGGTGGACTGCCGCCTTGCTTGCTGTCATGCACACACATGCGACGCATACAACACACGCGCGCACACCACACCCGATCAACACTTGGCTCACGTGCGCGGTGTGAGGCGAGAAGAAGTTATGGTACCGGAATAAGGATAGGTCTCGAGCGTGGGAATGCGGATACCTGCGTGCGGCGGGAGGTCGGTGAGAGCGAGCCACTCGCATGTGTGCGTTGATGTGTCGTGCGTCGTGTGTCGTGCGTGTCGTGTACTCTTCTTGGCGGAGAGATTGACCGCGTAACGCCAAAACAGGAATATCACAACATGCGGGGGCGCACCGTCGATGGAGCCGAGGTTGATGACCCGCGCGGGGTCGACGGCGGTGGCCTTCTTTTGTAGGAGCGGCAGGAGGTCGCGCGTAAGGAAGAAGAGGGCCTTCACGTTGAGGTCCATCACCTTGTCCCACGCGCTCTCGGTAAAGTCTTCGATCGGCATACCCCACGTGCACCTGCCACGTCGCATCATCGACCCCCCGCCGTCAAATTAGGGACGTGTGCGGTGGTGTGAGAGTTGTCAAGGTTAGCCGCAGCTACCCGGAGTTGTTGACGAGAATGTCAAGGTGGTCTTCAAGTGATGAGAGCTCCTCCACCACCTTCTTGCGACCCTCTGCAGCGCACCACCAACACGTATGTAGAGACGCAAACTTGCTCATCAGCATCAACTCGCGCCACAAAGCCGCACGCGCGCTCACGCACCCGCTGTAGAGATGTTGGCAGACGACAGAGCCACACACTTGCCCGGCCCAGCTGCGGTTAGCTCCGCCGCCGCTTTGTCGCACTCCTGCCGCAGCCATTATCATCATATTAAAGAGATATATCAAAAGACAATAAAATACAATAAAAGATTTAAAAAAATTGTTGAAGTGGAAAAGCACCTGCTTGGAGCGCGAGGCGATGTAGACGGTGGCTCCGTTGCGCACGAAGCCTTGGGAAATCATAAAGCCAATGCCTCGGCCACCTCCGGTTACCAGCACCACCTTGCCCTTGACCCCGAATAATTTGTCGATTTCCATGCTCAACTTGTGCGGCTTGCGGTGTGAGGGGCAAAAGGTTGCTCGCGGGGCTTTTAGCCTGTCTGTGTAAAAGGAAAATGATGCCATTGGCCACAAAAAAATCAAAGAAAATGAGCCCATTGGTTGGGAATCAGGGCTCCTGCTATTTTAGGGTTGCGCATGGGAGTTCCACGTCTTCGTTGAGGGGCAGGGCGTGTTCTGATTGGAAACTTCTGAGATGTCGACTGAAATATGATTGGCAACTTCTGAGATGCGTTCTTTTTCATGGTTGTGCCGCTGGAATGGTGACTAATGCAAAGAATATAAAGAACTGGACTTATTCCCAGAACAGAAAGATAGGGCGACAGGGTGCAACAAAGGGAGGGCAATTTCGCCCAACCCATGTTGACAACACACCAACCACTCACACCTGCCGAAAAGTGTGCGCGGCAGCGACTCTACAGCCGCTGTGCCTACAACCACAAGTGTGGTGAGCTGAGGTGGCAAGATGCCCCTCTCTTCAACAGAACACCAGTACAACATGTCACCACTATTGTGAATGAGCTATGGGCATCAGTGCAGCCATGTGTAAGGTACAATCAAATTCTTTATCTTCATGTGGCTTACACACACTAACACACCCAACAGCAGACCACAGCAAACCATGCTGCTCAATAAAAATCAGTTCTCAATAGAAACATGGGCATTAACTGTTGAAATGACAGGCAAGTATGGGGTAGTGCTCCACAACATTGGGCCTCTGTACAATGCCTTCTTCCAGCATCTATTCCACACCCCTGTCCGGGCACCAGAGAAGGACACTGCAGCACGCATCATGGTCAAATTCCTCATCTGTCGACGGTATGAGATAGCTGCACACATCTCAAAGAGCAAGGTACAGAACCCTCAACCCATGCCCCAACTTTAGGATGGCGTACTGAATTCTTGGCGCGCACAGAGTCTGGTGCTGGCAATTGACGGCACAACTAAGGGTCACTGTCGGTCCTTCCTTGCGCTGCGGGTGGGCGGTATCAAGGACAGACAGGAATGGTCAGCAACAGTTGGGGTGGTGGAGATGGTTGAGGGGAAGACAGCAAAAGAGCAAGTTCAGGCAATCATCAAGTTATGGGAGGACATCAAGAGCAGACAAGTGCAGATGGGAGAGAGGGTGAAGGAGATCTACCACATCCAGGGCATCACATTTGACAACTCAGCCGACAATCGTGGAGCAAAGGGCGGGGTCTGGGCGGAGCTGAACAGAGCAAGAGAAGAGAAGGCGCGTGAGCATGGGTGCACCTGCAAGCCACTTGTGGAAAAGGGGTGCAGCGACCACATCATGGCCCTCTGCATGAAGGGCTGGGAACAAGAAATCGCAAAGCTGGCAAAGGACTGGAAAGCGACACACCTTCTCCCACCGGCGGACACCAAGAGCTATCTCAACCGCTTCACATCGACCATGAAATGACTCTCGTGGCGCTTCATTGATGGGCCGTGGGCAGGCGTCTGGCAGGGTTTCGTGCACCTGCTTGACGAGAGACCAACACCTGTAGACCGCGTCACAAGAGTTCGATTCGTCAGTACAGACCAAATGGCCCGCCATGCATACAAGTGGTACACACACACACAACCTTTTACCAAATCACTGTCTAACACACAAATCTAGGTACCCATATTTCTACCTCTGGTATGCCGGCCTAGAGCCAGTGCTGACGGAGAAGGATTGGGAAGACTTCGCGGCGCTCACCAACCCCGACATCTTCCACCTAATGAAGATCAGTGCCATAGGCTTGGAGGTGAGCCCCTTCGACCTGCACACAAATATGGTCCACCACAAGTCAATCTCATAGTTTCTGTGGTAGGTCCTTCTTGGCCCATTTATGGCAGCCCTACCGACCATCAACACAGTGCAGGACTGTACGAAGCATGTGTCCAATCTGCGCGCAAGTGCGGAGCGCCTCCTAGCCGACACCGCGACCCTCCGTGCTCTATTCAGCAGCAACCACAGCCTTGAACTTCGCCGGCTCACACCCTCAGACCTGCAGTCGAAGATCACAAGATTAGCTACATTCTGGCCCCACATCACCGCCGCTGCATCTGTACCTGCTTCTCTCTACCCTAATCTCTTCCTCCTACCTACACCCCATCAGCACAGCACGACGCCTTCTCCAACCACCTCCGCATCTCTCTGCACCGTCCCCACTCCCACACCCCCCAGCCTTACCCCCACATGC
>CACVKS010001019.1:0-12406 GCA_902749335.1 Acanthamoeba triangularis
CCCCCCTCCCTATATTTGCCCGCTACTTGCAAGAAAAGAGGGGGCTTGCTGGTGGCTAAAGTACCCCCCTCCCTATATTTGCCCGCTACTTGCAAGAAAAGAGGGGGCTTGCTGGTGGCTAAAGTACCTTGTTGGAGGAGGGCAGACCCCCCGCCTCAACGACGAGGAGCTGCAAGGCAAGGCCATGTAGAAGGATGAAGAAGAGGAGGAGCAGCGGTGGCCCTCGATGTGTCATCTGTACAGATTTTTATCTCGTTTTCTCGTTCGCGAATTGATCTGATCGATTTGCAGCAATCTCCCAATCGCGCTCGTATGCTCTTACAATAAATAAAGTCAAGTCTATGAAACGGGCAGCGAAGGACGAGGACTTGATCGAGCTATGGTGTTCGCCGCAGAAGTGGGGTACCTCTTTTCCAGTACCCCTTTTTCTTCTTGAGATTTACCACGATTTTCCTTTGGACACGTGCCTCTCTGCTCGCCCATTTTCTTTGAAGGAAATCAAGCGCTGGGCCAATCCCTGTGTGTTCTCTTTACATTGCAGCGCCGTGATCCCCATGGTCATCATCACTTTCACCATCACCATCACTCGCTTCCCCTCTTCCTCTGAGCACGTCAAACATTGGGCGTGAACCGCGTGGCGCTCGTGGCGTCAAACACAAGCGGATGGCCATTGCGGAGGATGCCCACCGAGACCAGCGAGCGCGAGGGGTCGAGCCGTGCGGATCCGGGGCCGGCGTGTCGGAGCGAGAAGCGGAGGCTCGCCGTGTCGGCACTCACCGCGCCACCACCGCGCGACCGCACCGCGGCTTCGGCGGCCACCCGGACCTCGTCGACCGTGCCGAGCCGTGGCACCCGCACCACCACCTCGTGGTACCGGCTCCACGCCTGGCCTCGCAACACCACCTCCACCTCTTCCATGGCGTACCACCGATGATCAATCAGCGTACAGCAGTGTGTGATGATGTCATGAGCGTGGCACGTGCGGTACCGGTGGTCTTGCGGTGTATGAAGTAGTCTCGCCACCCCTGCTGCTGGTTGTGGCGAGGCTTCGACATGGCCGCGTCCTTCCCGTATTCTCGCGCGACCATGCCCCGCCACAAGCTACATTTCTCACCTTCAGTTGACAAAAGAGAAGAGAGGAAAAAGAGGAAGAGGGGAGAACCTGTCGTCGTCACTTAGTCGTCGCCACCTCTTACATACGGTGCGGAGGGATAGACACGTGCGCCACGGCAAAAAACCGAAGATGACCGCCACCACCTCTTCCGGCACCTCGCACCCTCCGAACGTCTGCTGCTCCATGCGCGCACACTGTTTTTTTGGGTTTTTTTTTCTTTTTATTGTTTTTGCTTCTTTTTTGCGAAGATTTATTTTATATAAAAAATAGAAAATTATGTTATTATGTAATGACCCAATCACAGGCCGATCAAAGGGCGAGAAGAGTCGCAAAAGCCGACGAGGCGCTCGCTGCGGGCGGAGTGTAGGTGACGTTGGTGGTCACCGCGAGGAAGCCCTGGCTGGAGTTGAGGGTGACCGCATTCAGGGACACGCCGTCGATGACGGGGATCTTGATGCCCTGCTCCAGGCCGTAGTTGACGAGCGGCTTCATGAGGTACGTGCACACGTTCTGCGCGACCCAATTGTACTGGTCGACCGTGATGGGTCCAATGTTCGACCACTTTGCAGGGGAATGGGAATTCGCATGATGAGTTGAAAAATAAGAGAAGAAAGGGGGTGGGGTCGCCTACCAGCAGGGAGAATGAGCAGTTGAGGTTAACCAGCTCTCCAGAGATGGTGGTGCCGACCACCTTTGCCTGTACCCGCGCATTCCAAGCATTCTTAAGGCGCAGCAGAGGAAGAAGAAGGCGTGATGCAGTGGCGGCGTACGTTGGCGTTGGCGGTGACATTGAGCTCGAAGGCGAAGAGCGGGAGGAGCTGGCCTGTGCTGTTGACGGCCGACACGGTGAACTGCACCGGCGCCGTGGCGTTGATGCCCAGCGGCTGAATGGCGAGCGAGGGCGGGCTGGCGGCCTGCACCTGCATCACCATCAGCATGTCCGAGTACTTCGCCAGCACCGGGAAGATCGCTGGTGATATCATTGTGGCCCCAACCCAACAACGCCTGGTCAGACACTACCCCACCAACCCAACCAAGTCGAGTACAGTTGAACAGTCGTACCAGCCCAGAAGGTCGTGTTCAAACTAAGCGGCACCCACGGCGGAATGTCCTGAGCCACCCGCACGCAGGTCACACTCAGGTCGCACACATGACACGCGACACGACACGCGCGATAACAAGAGTGACACCGGCACACGACGATCAAGTAGACGCGGTACCTTGTTCTGGAGCTCGGCCTGCAGATAGCCGCCCTTGTAGAGGGCGTACAGGGCGGAGTTGGGCAGGTATTCGTCGACAAATACCTGGAGCATCTGGCCGTCGGTGGAGTCGGGGAGGGGATCGGGCAGCAGCGGGCACTCGGGCTTGTCGGGCAGGAGGTAGAACTCGGCACGCGAGTTGACCGTGAGGTAGCCCTGGCCGAGCGTGGGCGGCGCGACGAACGAGTAGTCCAGCTCCAAGATGCCCAGGATGTCCTGCTGCATCGGGATCGTGTGCAGCGCCTGGTTGACATTCTAATACACCAAAAGAAAGAAGCACAACCACTCGTTAGCCCAGATCGTTGGTCGTGTCGTTGGTCGTGTCGTGTGCGGTGCATACGTTGTTGATGAGGTTGGCAATGGCCGATCCCACAGTGTTCTGGACGATGTTCTTGATGAGACCGCTCAGCACGTTCAAGATAAAGTCGATGAGCCAGCTGTGTCGGACACCACACCAGGTGTTGTCGGCCACCAACGATTTGTGGGCCACATTCGGCCTCGCGTAGAATAGAGAGCACTAGAGCGGCAGGCAAGTAGTAGAGGGGCGTACCTGGGGCCGCCGGACTCATGGACGGAGAGGGAGCCGATGCTGCAGGACGTGGACAGGTCGGAGACGGTGGGCTGGTGGTCGCTGTTCTCGCCCAGCTGGAGGAGGATGGAGATCGTCGTGCCCGACATGCCGATCGTGAGGCCGCCGCCCCCGCTGATGTGCGGCCAGTTTTCCTGGCGGTAGCCAAAGTTCATGTTGGCCGTCAACGAGGCGTCGTTGCTGCGCAACACACAATATATTACACCCATTAGTATAGTGCACAGCAGTACAGTGGGCAATAGGAAGAGATAATGTAAAACATACATGGAAACGGCGATGCCCGAGTTGGGTTGGATGGCGATGCTCGAGGAGCTCGAAATGGAGAGTCCGGAGAGGACGATGGAGGTGAGGCTCCAGTCGATCGTGCCCAGTATGGACGCCGGTGCGGATCCGCTCTGGTCGGGCACGTTGATGGTCTGGAACTGCTTCTGCACCAGCTGCAGCGTGATTTCCTTCGCATAGTCGAGGCCTGCCAACCGGAGATCACGAAAGAAAAAAAGACAAAAAAAGATGTTACGTTGTTCTTATGGAAGATCAAGTGGTAGTGGGTGAGGTGCTGGGTACCGCCCTGGGTGAGCGTGACTTTGAGGCCTGGGAGCGTCTGGTTGCTGCTGGAAAACCGAGCCGAAGAGGAGGTAGCCAGCAGCAGCACCGCCACGACCAGGCACAGGGCTGCGCTCTTCATCTCTGTCTTTTTCTTCTTTATATCGGGGGTGAAAAAGAAGAAGGAAAAGGGCGAAAGCACTTAAAAAGGAAAATTTCCTTTCATGAAACGTGGTAAGTGTTAAGTGCACATCTATATTAATATATGTACATACTATGTGGTGGTCTCACTTCGCGGTCATGAGGGAGGGGAAGTAGTAGCGTCGCTCCCTCTCCTCCGCTTGATCGTCGATCCAGGCCATGCCCTCCTGCATCAGCAGGTCCTGTACGAATGCGTGTGCGTGTGCGTGTGCGTGTGCGTGCGTGTGCGTGTGCGTGTGCGTGTGCGTGTGCGTGTGCGTGTGCGTGTGCGTGTGCGTGTGCGTGTGCGTGTGAGAGGTGTGAATTAATAAGTTGGCCAGGGGTCCACACGACACATCCAAAGGGGGGAGGCGAGTTCTCGGCGTACCAGCGCCGTGGCTATTCGCTGGGGGTTCCACCCGAGCTTCCGCTGCACCAAAGACGAAGTCACGAAGTTTGTGCCCTGCCATGCGAGCGAAGGAAACAACAATAGCAACCCTGTCAGTTCTCCCTCTTGCCCCTCACGTTGCAACAAAGGGAGACTGAGCTGCGGTGCGATACCTGCGCCAGAGCCAAGACGGCCGTATGATCGCTGTTGAGCTCACAAGGCACCGATTGCACCTGTGTGTGCGGGTCGAGGCACAGCGTGAGCCGGAACGACTTGTTGGAAAAGCAATCAAAAGACGCTGTGTGAATGGCAGAGCGAAGAAGTGAAGGGCACCATCTTGGTGGAACCGACGGTGAAGATGTCGAATCCCTCGCCCAGCTCTTTCAGCTTCTTGATCGCCCTCTCAATGTCGTCACTGCCGAGTAATAGATCTCAGTGTGAGTGCACACACTATATATGTATATATATAGTTATATAAATAGCACGTTTGCCGTACTCAGAGATGCCGCCTTCGCCCTTGCGTTTCTTTTCGAGGTGGCGCTTGAGCTCGCTGAGCTCGATCAGCCCGCCGTTCGACCCTCGCGTTCGCAGGCACACCTAACCGGCGGCCACGACTCCATTACACATCCGACGGACTGCCCGCACTGTCAACGCGGGGTATGTACCTCGACTATCTGCACAGCGAGATGATAGTAGAAGTCGCCCACACCCAGCAGCTCTGACCAGAACCCCTTCTTGGCTGTCGTGTCGTGTCGTGTCGTGTCGTGTCGTGTCGTGTCGTGTCGTGTCGTGTCGTGTCGTGTCGTGTCGTGTCGTGTCGTGTCGTGAAGAACATGCAGTCAGTCTACAGAAAATAAGGGGCATGGGCGGGTGTGGTGTTACAGGCAAGTGGATCGACGCCGATGGACTGACACATGATCTGAAACTGCCGTCGGAACTCTGGGTTCTTGTTGATGTCCTTCTTGTACTTTAGCGCAAACGCCTGCACCACATGAGATCTGCATCAGGCCCACCACTTGTGCACGCACCACGACACACGACACACGACACGCACCACCGCACACGCACGCGCACCGCGGACAAAAAAGAGGGAAACGAGGGGTACCTCGAGGTTACGCTTGAAGACGTCGAGCTGTTCCTCCATGTGGGGCTCAGAGTCAAGGACAGACGGACAATAAGAAAAATAAGAATAATTTTCTTGTTTAACAAAATTAAAAATATAACTAAATAAAATCATAAGGAGGGTGGCAAGGATATTTGTTTGACGCGAATGGCCTCTAGTTCGGTGCCGGCCTTCTTGAAGCTCTGCTGATGCTGTGCCTGCTTGGTGAGCCCAGCAATGCCCACCGCCCTTCGCCTGTGCGCCATCTTCGCCTTTGCCCTTGCAGAAAAGAAAAATGAAAAGAAATTACGCTTTTCTTTTTCTTTAACTTTTTTGCCGAAGGTGGTTCAGAAATGTGGAGAGAGCTCAACCCTTTTTTTGCTCTCTTCCTGCTGTCTTTTCCTAGCACAACCAGAAGAAGAAGAAGATGGAGGCAAGTGAGTGGCGTCGGTGGGGGTCCAAGGTGCTGTCGGGTTGGGAAGCAGAAGAGATATTGGGCGACGCCGCGGACCGTTCGTCGTCGCTCTTGAGCCTGCCTCCCGAGGTGCTGCTCCCCCTGGTGTTGGGCCGCCTCAGCCCTCGCGAGCTGCTCCAGAACGTGGCCCTCGTCTCTCGTGCCTTCTGCCTCCTTGCTCATGGTACCTTCTCTTTTTTTTGTTTTTTTTTTGTTTTTTTTTTTTTCCGGTCGTGTAGCTCACGTAGGTTGGCCAGACGACTTCCTGTGGAAGGCGCACTACAGCCGGCGCTACACGATGTTCGAGTTCCAGCTCGACGCACGAGGCAACGCTGAAGACGCGGACCCCACGACGCCGGCACTCTACGACACGTGGAAGGCTTTCTTTGCCTCCCGTGTAGTGGCCCAGCTTCCCTTCCACGGTGCTCTCTCTCTCTCTCTCTCTCCTGTCCGCCTTCGTGATGACCCTTACAAGAGCTGAAGTGCGGCATGTGCGGCGTGCAGGAATACACTTGGAGAGCGGCCACTCAGACGTTCGTCTTTCTGAAGACCAGCTCACGGCCCACCTGGACGTGGACCACTCGGGCGACTTTAACATAGTGGTACCACTCCAAGCCCCAACCCAAGGTCTCCACACACTCCCGCGCAAACCCAAACTAAGCGCTGCCTTCGTGATCTACAGGTGGTGCAGGCCAATGGGCCGCTCTTGCCGTTCCCCGGCATTCCGGGCGGGCAGCGCGTGGGCTACTTCGAGGTCAGCGTCAACAACGCCGGCCGCAACCGAGCCGCCTCCATCGGCTTGGCGATCCCGCAATACGCGCGGCACCACCTCGGCTGGACCAAAGGGTGCGTCGACTGGGCGGGCGCTCATTGGTGCTGCGCGTGGGTGTAAGTGTGCGATGCGTGGGCGTGTCTCAATAGTGGTCATCGCGTGTGCCAGGTCATTCGGCTACCACGGAGACGACGGCTTCCGCTTCACCAACGACAACCACCAGCTCTACGCGTGCCAGGGCCGCAAGTACTACACGGGCTACGGCGACGGCGATGTCGTCGGCTGCGGGTACAACCTCGACAAGAACGAGATCTTCTACACTCAAAACGGCCAGTACTTGGGTAGCACCACACTGGCTCTCGCACACTCTTTTCATCCCTTGGAACATACTCCAAGTCTATCAATCATCATCAAGACAATATTGATTATATTGTCTTGACTATATGTCTCGGCGCACAGGCCCGGCGTTCACGTTCACGCCAGAGGAGGCGGCAGAGTACAGGTCGGTCGATGATGATGGCAGCGAGCTGGTCCTGCGGCCCAGCGTCGGCCTGGCGCAGGCGCACCAGGACGTGACCTTCAACTTTGGCAAGCGCCCGTTCGTCTTCAACATCGACGCCTACATCCTCGACTTCCAGGTCCGGCCCTCCTTCCGTGCTGGCCGAGCGCCACGTCTCACCAGCTGACCGCGTGGCGTGTTGGTGTGTGTGGCGCAACAGGTGCCCGAAGCGCCTCCTTTTGAGGCCACTCAGCGCGAGTATGGCGACGGCCGCCACGTGTCCATGTTCTCGAGACGCGATGACCTACCACCCACGAGCCGGCCAGACAGACCCAAGGCCAACCGGTATTGAACGCCAACGTTGGCGTTCGAAACGGTCGGTTAAAACACAGTGTAAGAAAGATGAAACGAACCAACGAAGAGGCAGAATCAATCCATCATCAGCGTAGTGGGGTGTGTGCGGTGCCATTTTATGAGGCAAGTCCGGTGCCGGAGCACTGGCAGGGCTGGTAGTGGAGGGAGCTGATGTCGCACTTGCCAAAGGCCGACAGGCCGCCCATGCCCTCGCACTGCTGGCACAAGGCCGACCCGGGCCGCAGGACGCCCTTGCCGCAGCACATGGGGCACGTGCACAGCATGTGCACGCTCGACGAATCACAGCCGCCAAACACCCCCCAGCTGCCCTTGCCCTGTTGGGTTGGGCATGAGCACCAGCGCACGACACGACCAACGACTCGAAGGAGTACCTGGCACTTGGGGCAGCTCATCTTCTCGGTGATGGTGAGCTGGTGCAGGGGGGAGACGTGAGTGCGGTGTCGCGACGTGTGCGGCGGTGCGTGTGTGATGGGCGCCGTGACACGCGAGTCTTATCGGGGGTTGCGGTACCTGCGCTCGCTGTTGTGAGAGGAAGGAAGGGCCGGCTGAAGCAGAGGGCACGGCCGTGGGTTCGTCCGTCTCAGGCATGAGGCACCGCTTGTCCAGGCAGTGAACCACGTCTGGCCCCATCCGCCACCGATCGATTCTCGTAAGTTGATGGTGGTGTAACAACACACACACACACACACACACACACACACACACACACACACACACACACACACACACACACACAAGGAACGCGCACTCGTGGGTTTGCCGTAGTGCCCAACCGCCACCATGCAGCCGGGCAGCAGAGCGTACTCTGTGTAGAACGTGTGAGCATGGAGGGAAAAAAAGAAAAGAAAAAAGAAAAAGGAAAGCGCAAACCTTTCTCCTGCTCGGCAGGCACGATGTCGTAGAGGGCGACGTCGAGGTTGCCGCCCGAGCCCTGGTCCTTCCACACCACCTTGTCCGAGAGCGTGGCGACCTGCACCAGGCACTGATGAACGCACCTTACTGCGTCCAACGATGGCTTGTTGCGATCTGTGTGTCGTGTCGTCAGTCGTGTGTCGTGCGCCGTGTGTCGCGTGTCGTGCGATGAGTGTGCGATGGCTGAAAAGGGGGTGAACATGAGAGAGAGGCGGGGCACCTGGAGAGGCAACCGACCCCAGAGCGATGAATCTGTGGTGGCAAGACACGCTTCAGGGAGGAACGAGGCAAGGAGCTTTGGGCCGCGCGCGTGTCGTGTGTCGTGTGTCGTCGTGTGTCGTCGTGTGTCGTCGTGTGTCGTGTGGTACCCTGGGGGCGGGATCGGCATCCAAATGGAGACCGACTGCTTGCACTTCGTCCCGGCATCGCTCCACATGAGCCGATAGTCCACGGGCTGGCCAATGCATGAACCACTCAGCCGTGTAAAACGCGCCATGACACGCACACACGACACGACACGACCAACGACACGCAGAGAGAGAGAGAGAGGAACCTTGCGCAAGAAGTGCGGGAACTGGGGGTCCTTCTCGGCGACGGCGAACACGGGCAGCTCGCCCTCGAGCTTCGGCTGCTCGGCATGATACGGACGCGCCACGTCGCCCAGCGGATAAAAACTGCGCCGCCATATTTAAAAAAAAAGAAATTAGCTAATTTATTGATTTTCACTATTTATAATTATTTAAAATGGAAATTAGATTGAAAAGAAATGGTACCCTTCGTCGGGGAGGGGACGGTAGAGGGCGCCATCGCAGATGCCCTTGCCGATGCCCCGGTCCTTCCACAGCAGCTCGAACCGCCGCACCTCGCGCACCTGCAGCACTTGGGGCTGCACACCAGGTGGTAATGCTGGTAAGGGAAAAATAGAGGCTGCAGGTGTGGGCATGGAGCAAGGACGTGCCTTGGCGCTCGCACTGTTGAGCCGCATCTTCCTCTTCCTCTTCTTCGTTCTTGAATTAGCGAAAAAGAATTTTTCTTTGTTTCCTTTTTCCTCGAGAGAAAAAAAGAAAATAGTAAATAAAAATAAAATCAGCGACCCTCGCTACACGTGAACGAGGGTGGAGGGCGCGGGGAGGGCCGCTTCGGCGGAGGCGCTGATGGCCTTCTTGAAGGCCGCCCTGGCCCGTCGGTCCACCTCCTCCTTCCACTCCTTCTCCGCCCGTCGCTCCACTCCCTTCTGCTTACGCCTCTCCGCGCTCGCGGCCCGCTTGCTCACCACATCAACATCACCAGCGGCGGGCGGCTGGTTGTGGTGGTGGTGGTGCCGTGGTCGCAGGGTCTCTACGGCGGCGCTGTTCTTCAGAAGCCAGGCGGCCTCAAACTCGGCGAAGAGGTGCGGGTCGTTGTAGAGGGCCGCCTCGACCGCCATCTTGCGCGTGTAGTGGGCCACCATGAAGCTGTCCACCACATCGTAGTTCTTCTCCGACAATCGGCCCGTCCTGTCCGGTGATGCCCAAAAAAATGTAAGTTATGCATTTGTGTGTGTCGTGTCGTGCCGTGTGCGTGTGCGGCGGTGCGCGTGTACTTTTTGATGATCCACGGGTGATCGGAGGGGAAGAGGTTCTTCACGCGGTGGAAGCCCAGATCTTTGATGTTGTCTTCGGCCGAGCGCTTGCGAATGCCGAAGTAGGTCCTCGCCTGGCGGCGGCCAGAAGGGGCCGGTCGACGTTAGAACCTTGTAACAAGCTGCGCGCTGCTGAGATCAATGTGGTTGTGGTGCACGTGAGGGTACCTGGCTGGGGTGCACTTTGAATGGCCGTCGGGTGCCGAACGTCATGTGGTTGGTCTCGTCATCGTCGTCTTCTCTGGCTTCATCCTTCTGAGCAACGTTGCATGATTTGGTTGTGAGCGCAACGAACAACAGATCGAGGTGGAGCGTGTGAGATCGGAGCAGGGGCGAACACCTCGGGCGCCAGGCGTTGCAGCGCAAACTCGTCGTCGGCTTCGCCAAACTCCAACGCGGGCGGCGAGAGCTCCCGGTCGCGGTGGCCAAAGAAGAGGTGCCAGCACTCGTAGGAGACCAGGCAGTTGAGGCAGGCCAGCTTCATGATGTCGCTCGTGCGCCACTGGGCGCCGCCGAAGCTCTTGAGGAAGTCCTCGATGCCCACTACCCACGTCGTCTCCTCCTTGTCGTCGCCCTTCTTCTTGGCCGTGTGGATGGCCGCCAGCCGACGACGCAGGAAGGTCACCTTGTCGAACAGGTCGGGAATGGTCTTGGTTTCAATCACGCCACACTCGGCCAGCTCTCCTACCATCTCACCGTTATTATTATATTATTGTAACAATAAAACATAATTATATTTAGAGATAACAGCGTGTAATAAATAGGTGAAATAAAAATTAAATGATAAAAAAATTGAATAAAAAAAAGCGAAAATGTAGCGCACCGGTGGGGGCGTGAAGGACGGTGAAGCCGGTGCTGTTGGTGTTGACGTCGAGCCCCAGCACCCACTCGGCTGATCGCTCTGCGGTGAGCAGGCAGCGCTCCCTCGTCACGACGCCCAAGCCCAGCTCGGCCAAGCGCCGGACCTTTTTCTGTGTGGCGTGCTGCTTGTCGGCCACAAGTTGGCTGCCATGGCTGTTGTCTGCCACTTCTTCCCCTCGCGGCAGAGGCGTGCGCGTAGAGCGCCGAGAGGCAGCCGCTTTCCCTCGTTCCGTTTCATCTGCCGCAGTTGTGTGCGGGGCGGCTGAGACGAAGTAGGGGCGTCCAGCGCATCTTGGCAATAATCGGCCGTGTACAAACGACAAAGGCTGCCAGGAGACGCCACTCCATCTGTTGCCAGCACAGCTTCCGGCCAGCCGATTCAGCTTCATCGCCTGCTTTGCTCAATCAACCAAAAAAAAAACAGACAAATAAAAAATGACAGCCAAAAAAATTTAGCAGCTGGGTTTACAGATAAGACAGGTTTTATTGGAGCAGCATCAAGATGGGTCTCGGCTGCCATGTCTAGCAGCAGTGGCCGACCTTGCGGAACTCGAAGGTCTCCCACTCCTTGGGGGCGGCGCGGTCGGCGATGACCTTGCCGCTGGGCTCGACGCACAGGTACTTGCCGTGGTGGGTCTTGAAGTGCACCTTCTTGTGGCCCAGCTTCTCGACGTGGAAGGTCTCCCACTCCTTAGGGGTGTCGCGGTTGGCCACGACGGTACCGTTGGTCTCAGCCGAGAGGTACTTGCCGTGGGCCGACTTCAGGTAGACCTTACCGCCGCCGAGCTTGATGACCTCCCAGTGCTCCCAGGCGTCAGCCGAGTCGCGGTTGCCCACAACAGCGTGCGAGGGCTCGCCGCAGATGTACTTGCCGTGGTGAGTCTTGATGGTGAACTTCTTAGGCATGTTGTGGGAGGTGGTGGTGGTTTACTAGTTTGAAGACGCTATCTCTGTACTGGCAGCGGCTTTTGTGCTGGCCCGTTGCCCGACAAGCGCTGCCCAACCTCCGTAATGGGTCCAATCACAATCAAACGAACAGAGTCAAACCAATGACGTCGTGTGTGGACCAGAAACAGGCGCTGCCGTTTCTCATTGTTTCGGGTCCACTATGTCGCCAGCCACTCAGCACGCGCCAGGCCAGAGCAAGATATCTTTTTCTTCATGAATTTCTCTGAACTTATCTTTTTTTTGCTTTAATTTCAAGGGAAAACAACAAATTTCAAGCTTGTGGCGCGGCTGAAGATGAAGAAGATCGCCAACTTTGCCTGCAAGCTTGCGCCCTTTTTCTTGCTCGTGGTGCTCGCGTTGTCGTCGCCAGTGCGAGGGCAGTCGGCGGGCCTGAAAATTATCAACGCTCTGCCGCCTCCCATCTTGGACTTCAGCTCTATGTTCATAGACGCGCTGGTCGACGGCAACCTCTTCTTCTCGAAGGTGGAGTACCTCTTTGGCTCCTCCAACGGCACGCATGGACCCTATCGCCCACTCGATGCGCCCGGCACCTACAACGTCTCGTTTCGCTACACCAATCATCCAGAGCGAGGAATCATCGCCTCTACTCAGCTGCAGATCACCCAGCCCGGCACCTACCACACCGTCGTCATCTTCGGGCGCAACACGGCCGACTTCCCCATCCAGACTACTCACCTCGTTGACCAATCTTTCGGCAAGCAGCGTGCAATCTCTCGACCAAGCGACGAAGGAGCGACTGTGAAGCGGTTCGAGACGTCAATCATGGAG
>CACVKS010001020.1:0-12402 GCA_902749335.1 Acanthamoeba triangularis
CCCACTCACTCGCACGCATTTCATGTCGATGATGAACACACCCGAGCCCTAACGCAGTAATGCTGGGACACAATTCAGAACATCTAAGGGTCTGACACACATGCAAATTTAAATTTCCACCTTACACGTTACTTGACACGCTGATCTGGAATAATAGCGCTCACCTTCACCTTTTCAATTCTCAGGCGCACACCCAGGCGTGGGCCAACGAGAAGCTGGAGGCCGACGTCAAGCTGGCGCAGGACATCATCCGTGCCTCGCGTGCCCTCCGTGCCGACAACGGCCTTCCGCCGAGCTCGAAGCCGACCTTCTTCCTCGAGTTCCACTCGGACGAGCTGAGGAACACGTTCCGAAACTTCGCGCCCATCATCCTCACCCTCTCCGGTGCTTCGGAGGTCAACGTCCTTGAGGGCGACGCCAAGCCGCCCAGCGGCTGCGCTGTAAATATTCTCAACGAGAACGTTGAAATCCACATCTTCCTCAAGGTACCCTCCCACCTACCCCGCCACTTTTTCTGTTCACCTTCGTTCCACCTGCATCTTGGCACCAACGTTTGTCGATGACGATAGTTTGAAAATGATAATCAGTGATTATATCATACTTTTTTGTCACTACCACTGAGACAACCTTCATGCTCTTCATCTTCCCCACCACTCTCTTCGTCAACATGTCTAATCTTCCTGGATGCGTGCGACGCAAATGCAGGGCTTGATCGATCCCGACGCCGAAGTCAAGAAGCTGGAGAAGAAGCTCGGCGAGTCCACCACGCAGCTCGAGAACCTCGAGAAGAAGATGAAGGCGCCCATGTACGAGGACAAGGTCCCCGCCGCCGTCAAGCAGTCCAACACCGAACGTGTCGGCAAGCTGAACCAGGAGATCGAAGCCATCAAGCAGGCCATCGAGAAGTTCAAGGCCATGAAGGCCAACTAGCGACCGCCGCACCATAACGACGAAGTCAGCTGCTCGACTCTTTGCGAGTGGACTCCTATCATCGTCGCCACCTCCTTCCCTCTCGATCCCTTTTGTGCAGCCCGCCAGTTTGTTGGTGAAGATACCCTTGAATACACTTTATACATAGCCATCCTCTCGCCGCCACCGTCTTGTTTCAGGTGCCATGATGCCCTGCCATGATCATTACATCAAAGAATCAAAATAAATAGAAACAGAAATAAGTATTTAAAAAACTTGAAAATCATTTCGATTTTAGTTGCGAGATGGAAGAACGAGGGAGGAGCAAAGCGGCATTGGAGGGCCGGGATGCGGTGGATGCGGCGATGGCAGCACTCATGAGGCTCCTCAAGGTGGCTTCGGCGCCGGTGCCTGCCTCTCGCCCGGGTTCCGCCGACACCAGCAGCGACATGGATGAAGCAGAAGGGGGCGCGTCAACTCGCGCAGAAATGGAGGGTGCTGCATCGGCCTCCTCTGCACGACATGCTGCCACCCTCCCACTACTTGCCGCTCTCGCTGTGGAGTCGTCCTCTACATCTTCAGCTGAAGAAGACATCTCGCCCGGCACCGCACACGAAGCCCATCAGGACACGGTACGTGCAAAATAAATAAATAAATAAATATCGAAATATAAAACATAATGCTGATATATTTGTCCTTTATTTTATTCTATTTGTTAACGATTTTAATAAACCTTTAACCTTTATTTCTTTTATACGCCACCAGTTGCGGGAACTCGAGGAGCGACGAGAGGCCTTGCGTGTGGAAGTGGCCAAGCGACGCGCGGCCGTGGACGGCGTGGCCCGGCGCCTGTGGCAGCTGCACGCGCAGACCACCACCCTTCTGGCTTCCACTCCATAAGGCCATCATCGCCCTCTTCCTAAACACCTCTTTCCACCATCTCTGTTGCGTATGTACAACTCTCAACACGCTTCACCATTCATGTAGCGGGTGAGTCCCACCATGGTGGGGGTAGCGGCCCTAGGGACTACTAGGCGAGGCGTTGGTGGCCTGGCGGCAGGACGATGGCCTGGTTGTCGATGAGCTGCTTGTAGATGTTGCTCACGGTGGCGGCGGAGATGGAGGCCGCCTGGGCGATGTCCTGCGGCGACCTCGACTCGCCCTTCAGCCTGCAGGCCAGCAGTATGGCCCCCGCCGCGATCGACGACGGCCTCTTGCCCTCCAGCAACCCGGCAGCTCTGTCGGCGATCGTCATTGCCAGGCCCACCACCGCATGCGTCACCCCCAGCTTCGAACAGAACCGGTTCTGTGGGCGCATTGGTTGTTCAATCAATGACGACGCAAGCATCGGAGCGAACAAGGTGGTGCTGGTGCGTACGACGAGGTCAGAACCGGCGGTGGCGGTGCGTGTCTGCCGCTCGGAGGCGGGGAGGGCCGTCTTGAGCAGGTTGTAGTACTTGCGAATGTCCTTGTCGACGAGGTCGGTGTGCCCGGCCAGCTCCTTGAAGGTGCGCGGCACCTTGGCCTCCCGACAGGCCATGTAGATGACCGCCGCCTCCAGCGCGTTCTTCTTGAACAGCATCTTCTGCCGCTTGGCCGCAAAGGCTGAGTACATCTCCTTGGCGATCAGCTGATGCGACCACACCATATCACTCTACATCAGTAACTGTAGCACCACCACACACTTGACCCACTCTACAAGTCTGTACCCTGATCTTCTCTGGCAGAGCGAGCAGGTCTGCGATGTGCGAGACAGCAGCGTAGCCCGAGAGGACCTTGCGGTCGGCCTGGCTGGTCTGGCTGCGGGCCTGGAGCTGGGCCAGCTGGGCGCCGCGGCGTGTGGTGGCCTGACTGCCAGCAGGCTGCGCCGGGGGACTGGTGGCGATGTTGCAGCCGAGGCCGCCCGAGGGAAGCGACTCATCAGCGCGAGTGGCGCGACTCGGGTCGTCGCCTTCGCTGTCAGCGAAGCTGCGCCACTCTGAACGCGTGTCAATGATGCGGTCGGGCAACACCAGACCGCACTGCCTGCAGATGGTGTCGCCCGATGCAAAGTCTACAGAACACATGTGTTGCACACAAGGGGAGATGGATGGGATGATCACCCAAGAAACTACAACTGCTTCCCTCACCTCTCCCCACAGACAGTACCCTCAATGAAGTCGCTTGTCCGGCAGTCGCTACACACATCCGGAGCGAACCATTGGTCCCATCTGGGTGGGCAGTCTGTAGATGGGAGTCTCATCATCAGCTCCATACTCGCTTCAACCGACACGTTCATCCTTCCTTTTGAGAGAGCTGTTGTTTGCTTTTGCTCGAAACTTTGTTGTCGACGTCAAGGTTGTGGCTTCGGCGGTGCGGCCTCGCCAGCTTTATGTCTTATCTTGCCCGCTCCCATTATGGGCCAGGCTGGCTTCACCGAAAATTGTGTTTTGATTTATTTTCTCTCTCTTCGGCCGAACGCTCAGCGGCCCACCTCGTCTTCTTCCTCTTCTTCGTCGTCGCTCCAGGCGTCTCCATCGACATCCTGGGGGTGCGCTGCTGCTGATGGCGGTCGTCGTTCGTCGCCCTCGTCTACGTCGTCCTCCACCAGCTCCGCCTCGTCCGTGCTAGGCACCCAACACAACAGCTGGTTGTCATTGCCTCCACTGTACAACTCCTGTCATAAAGAGTGCGTGTGGTTGTGTGGTTGTGGGGTTGTGGGTGTGTGGTGAGTTGGCGCTGTTGCCGCACGAGCCAAGCGGGGCAGGGGTACCTGGAGGTGCGGATGAAAGACGCAGCAGTTGACCTTGTCAAAGTGGCCGCGTAGCAGGCTGAGGGTGCGTCCGGTGTGGGCCTCGAGCGCGAGGATGTCCGACCCGTTGGGGTGGTAGAGCACCTGCCCGTCCGACGATATCGCCATCTGACTCCCCTTCTCCGCCGCGTTCTTGACCCCTGCAAAATTGACCTGCAGTACCACACACCGCGCGTGAGCGAGCCGCACACAAGCACGCGACAAAGGGAGGTAACACGCGAGGTGTGGGTACCAGTGTGTTTCTGCCGGTGTCGGTGTTCCACATGTGTATCTTGTTGTCCTTGCCGGAGCTGTACAGGAAGAGACCATCGGGGGACCAACACAGGGAGGTGACGGGTTCGTCGTGTGCCGTCACCGAGGTCGGCGCGCCGCCCTTGGCACTCACGTTTTCTGTTGCCACACACGCACACACCAATCAGCGCCTTGGGCAGAGACTTCATGCATAGCGCGCACGACGGGACTCGCGCGCGTACTGAGTCGCAGTGTTCGGTTGGTCTCAAAGGCCGTCTGGCTATTGTGTTGATCGAGTGACAGGAGGCAGCCCGATCGTCGAATGTCCCACAGCCGAATCGTCTTGTCCACCGACGCGCTGGCCAGCAGGTACTCGTTGGTGGGCGACCACTGCACGGCCAGAATCGCCTCTCGGTGCCCTGCCCAATCGGCCACCCGCCCGTGTTGTTGGTCGCACGTCGTGTCGTGTCGTGTCGTGTCGTGTCGTGTCGTGTCGTGTCGTGTCGTGTCGTGTCGTGTCGTGTCGTGTCGTGTCGTGGTGCTAAGCGGTACCGAGAAGGCAATGTGTGCTGCCGCCGGTCATAGGGTCGCACAGGCGCACCTTTTGGTCGCCCGACCCAGCAGCCACGAGGGCATGCCGCATAGCGATGGGCGACAGTGATATGCTGTACACCGGCAACGGCATCTCGAACTGGCACACCACCTTCACACGACACACACGACACACGACACAACACGCGGGTGGTTGAGGGAGGAACAACAAGTGGTGTTGGAGAAAGGGTACCCGTTGCGCGTTGGTGTCCCACGCGTTGACCTTGTGGTCGAAGGAGCCCGAGAAGAACATGCCCGTGTCGTGCGTGTACCAGGCTATGCTCGACACGCCATGCGTGTGCCTGGGCCAGGGCGCGCTCGCGCACTGTGAGCGGCAATGTGTAGAGATTTTTTATGAATGATGGAGGTGGCACGTACCCACCTCGCTTGGCGAGGAAGAGGGGCGTTATAGCGGCACGTCGTCGTGGGTTGCCGCCAAATTGGTGCAAATCGAACACCGAAATCGTTCCATCTCCAGCACCTGCCAGCAAGCTTTGTTGTGGTGCACGGAAAGATTGAATTGAACCAAGGTCCTTGTGGTGGCAGGTGGGCATGAGTGTGCACGCACTAGCGGGCTTCTACGAGGTCGATGGCGAGGGAGGTGAAGGCGGCGTGATTTGCGCTGGTGATCTCGCGCTTGCCGCTCAGGTCGAGGTCGTAGGCGCGTCGCGCGGCCTCTGCACGCGCCATCGCCTGAGGCGCCACCTCTCCCGTCTCCCTGCTGGCCAACCACCTCAACATCCCTTCGCCAACATCCAATCAATTCAATTAAATCGCTTGTCAACTTTATTATTTACAAGGACTTGCACGTATTTACAAGAGACCTCGTCTGTACACGAAGAAGAAGGGAGCTAGTGGGTCGGTGGGCATCACGCCAAGGCCTCTTCGTGCATGCCGAGGGCGGTTCGCGGGAGGCTGTTCGTAGAGAAGATCTCCTCCTCGTAGTCGAATAGCGCTGCAAAGAAGCCTCGGTTGGGATAGACGAAGGGCCGCTTCTCACGCACCAGCAAGAGAGCCTCCCTCAGTTGCAGCTTCTCGTAGCGCATGATGAACGCCTAGTGAAGAAGACGGGACAGAGAGGGATGAACGACATGAGCATGCATCAGAGCCGAACAAGCACATGTGTGCGAACGTACAATCGCGATGGTGGCGGAGCGAGACACGCCAGCGGCGCAGTGCACGAGGATACGACCGCCCAGTTGGTAAGCCGAAAGGATGAACTCGAAGGCGGTGTCGAACTGACCTCGAATGTCAAACTCGCAATCTGAAGAGCCAAGCTTCGTCGGTGAGGTTGAAGTTGAATCGAAATTGAAGGAGATTCAACGAAATAGAAATGGAGAGCGAAATGGAACGTACGGTCGGCAATGCTGAGCCAGCGGTACACGATGCCCGAGCCCTGGAGCACAGCTTCATTGAGCCCCACCTCGTCGGCGACGTTGAGTACGTGGGTGATCTGATTTTCCTGTAACCACAGCGGATCCTGGGCCGAGCAGGCGCTGCCTAAGAAGAGTCGTCCGTTGATGGCCGACGCGCGTTCGCTGCCGTGGTAGGACGTGGGTGGGATGAACAAGGCCGCTATCTGGGCCTCGAGCTTGAGCTCTTCCGCAACGGCACGCCGTTTGGTCTCGATCTTGGCCTTGTAGTAGGTGTAGAAGGCTTCCCAATTATTGAATCCATTCGGGCTCGGGCTTTTAGCGGATGAGTTGGGGCCTCTGCGCGACGCTGTAGAGCTTCGACGTCGACGTCTAGGTGCTTGATTTGTAGAATGTGGAGGCGAGGCGGAAAGTTGTGGCACACGATCGATCTCTAACGCAAACTGTAGATTGCCATCTTCTGGCGTGGCAGAGCATGTGGATGGAGCTTGTGAGATGGTGGTAGAACCTGCTAGTTGAGGCTGAGAAGCCCCCGAGGTCACGGGCGGTGACGAAGCCAGAGGGTGCTCCCTCATTCTCCCTCAAAGTGGTTGGAGCCTTTTACGAAGCGGATGGATTCAATCGTGGTCGCGCTCGTCAAGAGAAACAGCGAGAGGAGACCGAACTGACCGAAGAGGAGTTGGGGAACCACACACACATCCTTCTACTGGAACTGCTGTTGGGGCAAAGATAAAACGAAGCAAACAAATGGCACTTTATTCTTGCCATTCCACCGCCGAAGTTCGGCGGAATACCACCCAAAGGGGCTGGAATGTCATGCAGCCAATGACAAAAAAAAAATTTTTGCATGGCCAACACCCCTGGCGTTGTTGGGGGAAGGAGGAGCAAGACCAAATGAAATGTGGCCTGTGGCTGAAATAAAAGGGTTTTGATTTTGTAACGAAGTGCTCAGTTGTCTTCATCATCCTCCTCTTCGTCGTCATCATCATCGTCATCCTCCTCGCCGGCATCTTCGCCGTTGTCGCTGGCCTCCTCATCGTCATCGAAGTCCACCTCCCCTCCCGCCTCATCGCCCGATGGCTCGTCGCCATTCTCATTGTCGTCCTCCGCCTCCTCCAGACCGTCCTCCTCGACCTCATCATCATCGTCCTCGATCTCCTCCTCGTCGTCATCTTCATCGTCCATCATGTCCTGCTCGTCCTCATCGCCCATGTCCATGACGTCCATCAGGCTGACACCGCCCTCTTCGTCGTCGCCCTGGAGATTGTTGTCAGTGTCCTCGTGGTAGAAGCACACGCCGCCTCGGCTCTTCTCGGCGCGCGCGTTTCGCTCCTGGATCTGGGCGTCGAGCAGCTCCAGACGTCCGGCAAGCTTGACGTAGCGCTTGTGGTTCGCCAGACGCGTCCGCACAGTTGAGTACAAATCGCTCAGCGACGTGAGCAGAGCCGGCACCTGCGTTACCACCAACACTTGCATGAGCGAACACGTCACACGACACACATAACGAAGCGAGGGCGAGGCACGCACGGTGCTGAGGTAGGCCACGTGCTCGACGAGCAGGGCTCTGATCCACACGAGCAGGTTGACGCTGCGGTTGGGGTTGCCGCGGAATCTGGCGAGCACGAGCTGCAGGAAGGGCAGGACGTGGTCCTGCGGGAGCCGGGTGACGGTGCCGAAGATGATCTGCTCCTGGCCGATGTTCAGGACCTTCTCGAGCAGGTGCCTGTCCTTGGTGTGGATGGCCTGGCACCGCGACAAAGGTTGGGTGAATTGTGAGAGAACGTTTATTTATTGGTGGAATGCCAGCCACGCAAGTGGAGGCGGGGGCGTACCTGGGCGAGAGCCGAAGCCAGCGAGGTGGCCTTGGGCGCCACCTGGTGGGCCTTCAGTTTGTGGTGCTTCTTGTCCTCTCCTCCCCACACGCTCAGCAAGCTCTTTACCTCCTTCTCAAGAGCTGCCAACCAGAAGAACGAGTATGATGAGCACATGTGAAACCGCACACGACCCGACCAACGATGCGACCAAGCGGCACACGGGGTGGTGGGAGTAGTGAGTACCGCCGCTCAGCTGCGCCTCCATCTTTTCCTCGTCGCCGTTGTCGGCCTCCTTCCCTTCATCGGCCTCCTCGGTCACGGTGAGCTGCATTCGGTCGAGCTGCTCCTGCAGGGTGAGAGTCTCCTTCGGCTTGGCGGCCGCGGCCTTAGTCACCTCCTTCTTGGCGGCAGCGGGCGCAGGCTTCTTGGCCTCGGTCGCGAGGCCGGCCTTGACCAGCGAGTTGCTCTGGGTCGGTCCGATCAGGTTGCTGTGCACGTTGGGCTTCTTCTCCCGCGTGGCCTGGGCCTCGATAAGGGCGCCACCAGCCTCGCTCGCGTCGCGGATGGTGATCTTCTTCTTCAGCTGCCCCGTGACCTCGTCCAACAGGCTCTGCAGAAGTGCAACAGTTCGTATTTGAGTTCCACCGCACATACCACCACACACCACCGCAGGAGAAGAGACGTACCACGCGCTCAAAGACCGGCTTGGTGGTGGTGCCGAAGGCTACGAGGACCTCGTGCTCGTTGGTGAACTGGGCAAAGAGCACAGTACCGGACTTGCTCTTCTTGTTCTTATTCTTCTTCTCGCTATCGGCCTCGCCGCCCAGCACGACCTTGATCACGGTGTCGGGCTTGTGCGAAGTGGGCTTGGCATCGGCGTCGGCCTTGCGGTCGAACTGCCAGAGCCCCACGGAGCCCGAGCGAAGGAGCGCCAGGACCAGCGAGGTCTTGGCCTTGGCCTTCTTGGGCTTGCTGAACTCCACATAGACGGGGTTGCTGGTCGCGGTGAACACTTCACGCAACACACAACACATGCAACGGTCAGTGCGCCCTTGAGGAACGATAAGCCCTGTTTCCTGTACAGAGCGTGAGAAGGCGGTACCAGCAGCGGCGCCCTCATTGCCGGCGGCCTCGAGGTCCCACACGCTCGTGTAGCGCTCGGTGGCCGAGGCGGAGACGAGGAACTTGCCGTTGGAGGAGAAGTTCTGTGCCGTGGCAAACGCGCCACGACGAAAAAACCGGGTGAGTGTCGGCCTGAGCCTGACATTCACACGCACACGCACGCACCACCGCACACGAGCAAAGTTGGGGCGTACCAGGCTGGTCACGGCCGAAGTGTGACCGGTGAACTTCTTCTGGGACTTGGAGGAGGCGAGGTCCCACATCTTGATCATGGCCGAGGCGGTGGCCAGCGTGGAGTTGTCCGCCGACAGGGCCAGCGACGAGATCGGCTGGTTGTCGGCCTTGAACTTGCTGCAAGCGCAAGAGAGCCAGAGCGTGTCCAAGGTCAATCACCAAACTGTGAGAGTCGCGTTGCACAGGGAGTGTGCGGTGGGAGGAGCTGCGCGTACGCGACGATCTCGCCGTTCTCAATGTTCCACTTGATGACCTGAAGGTCGTCGGAGCAGGAGAAGAGGAAGGTGGCACCCTCGGTGAAGACCAGGTCGTTCACCTTGCCGGTGTGGCCCTCCTTGCCGCCGAGCTCCTTGTGCACTTCGCCGCGCAGGACGTCCCACACGACGATGGTGCCCTTGGCCGTACCCACRGCAACGGCACCRCCTGTGCATAGAGTGCCCACCAAAGTGAGCACGRCATRCACTCACAATGCCCACTCTCTACGTTCTACTTTTTCATCTCTTTGGGGTGAATCAATTGGCGGGAAAAGGTACCGAGCTGCTTCTTGGCACGCTTGCTCCGCTCGGTCTGACCGACGCCCTGGAACTGAGGGAGGATAGGCACAACAAAGAGAGATATGAGACTCACACAAAGTAGGAATGGCAAGATTATTTTTCAATGATTAAATGAAAAATCTTCCTCCAATGTTTGGATGAAAAAATCAAAATAATCGCCGGAGGAGAATTGTGCGGCGGGTCTTGTTGGTGAGGTGGATGCGTACAGTTGTGGCGCCCCAGGCGATGGCAGTGTACTGCGTGCTGAGATGATCCTTCTCGGCCAGCTGCTGCTGGACGCCTCCCGAGCGAGTGTCGAAAATCTTGAGGCGGCCATCCTGAGATACCGTGGCGAATCGCTCGAACGAGGGCTCAAAGCACGAGAGGGGCTTGTAAAATGTAGTTGCCATCCCTGCTTTTCATACAATGCAACGCAATCGTCAAAATGGGATGGGATTCGATTGCACGATCGGAGGGCAAAAAAATGCGCAAATCGCGAGGAGAGGTTGTTGTGGGACCTACCAGTCGTGAAGGAAGTCGGGAGGAGATGCAGGTGTGGATGGGCACACGGGAGGCTACGATTTCGCAATTGAGCACAAGATTTCCCCCGCCCTCTTTACCTCCGGCTTTCCTTTCTGTCCTCTTTCTCACCCCATTTCTTGCGGACACTCGTCAGTGGAGGACCGCCCAAGACAGTCGAAGCTGATGGCGGTTCCTTCTTCTTGGCGTGAAAGAACTAGAGTCGAAGACAAAGAGATGGTGGTCATCGTAAGAGAAAGACAGAGATGGTGTTTATTGTTGTTGTTGGCTGGAAAAGGGGGATCTCAAAAACGTGCGTGGGCGCAGCGGTGTGGGCGAGTGCGAGTGCCCACACAATAACTTAGAGGAAAAAACAATAAAAGTTGGCTGGCTCGTTGGTTGAGGCGGAAGGCTTCCTTCGGCTCGATCGCTCGCTCGCACGCACGACGATGGTGATGAAGAGGATGATGGTTGAGGGTCGGATGAGGGCTTGGTCGACGGCCGAAGCTTAGTCGCTCTCGCTCTCACTGTCGCTGTCGCTGTCGCTATCGCTCGAGGAGTCGTCGTCGCTCTTGTGGTCGTCCTGCTTCTTCTTGTCGTCATCATCCGACGACTCGTCGTCCGAGTCGGAGCTGCTGTCGTCCGCGTCGCTCTCCCTCTTGGTCTCAACCTTCTTCTCGGCCTTGACCTCGACCTTCTCCTCCTTCGCGACGACGGTCTTGGCGGCCTTCTCGCCTTCCTCCTCGTCCGAGTCAGACTCGGAGTCGTCGTCCGAGCTGCTCGAGTCGGCGTCCTTCTCGTCCTTGGACTTGGTCTTGTCGGCCTTCTTGATGTCGGCGACCTCCTTCTCCTCCTGGGACTTAGTCTTGTCGGCCTTCTTCTTGAGCTCCTCCTCGGCGGCCTTCTTCTTGTGCTCCTCCTCGGCGGCCTTCTTCTTCTCGTCCTCGGCCTTCTTCTTCTCCTCGGCCTCCTTCTTCTTCTCGTCTTCGAGCTTCTTCTTCTCCTCGAGATGCTTCCTCTTCTCCTCGTCGGCCTTCTTCTTCTTCTCTTCGGCCTCCTTCCTCTTCTTCTCCTTCTCCTCGGCGGCCTTCTTCTTCTTCTCCTCGGCCTCCTTCCTCTTCTCTTCCTTCTCCTTCTTCTTCTTCTCCTGCTCCTGGCGCTTCTTCTCGGCGGCCTCCCTCTTGAGCCTTTCCTTCTTCTCCTTGGGCGTCTCCTCGTGCTTGTTCTTGAGCTCCTCGTCCTCGAGCTCAGACAGTTCGGCCGAGGCCTTGGTCCACCACTCGCGGAGCTTGTCCTCGGGCACGAAAGCGGCCTGGGCGGTGAAGAGGCCGACGATGGCTCCTCGCGTCAGCTGCGGCTTGACCTCTTCCTCGTCCTTCTCCTTGCCCTTGTCGGCGTCCACGGCGACAGCAGCGGCGGCGGCGGCGGGCTTGGCCTCCTCCTCCTTTGCCTCGTGGTGCTCGTCAGCCTTGGGGGCCTCCTCCTTCTCAGCAGCGGGGGCATCGACGGGAGCAGCCTGCTCCTCGGCCTTGGGGGCCTCCTCCTTCTTCTCCTCGGGCTTCTTGTCGTCGTCGTCTTCGCTATCGGAGTCGGAGGACGAATCGGAGGAAGAGTCAGAATCGGCGTCCACGGCGGCGGCGGCGGCGGCGGCGGCAGCGACAGCGGGCTCGGCGGGCTTGGCCTCCTCGGCCTTTTCCTCGTGCTTCTCCTCGGCGGCGGGCGCCTCCTTCACCTCGGCCTCGACCGCGACCTCGGCGACGACCACCTTGACCTCCTCGTGCTTCTCCTCGTGCTTCTCCTCGTGAGCTTCGGCCTTCTCGGGCGCCTTCTCCTCGTGCTTCTCTTCCTCGTGCTTCTCCTTCTTCTCTTCCTCGTGCTTCTCCTTCTTCTCCTCGTGCTTCTTCTCCTTCTTCTCCTCCTTCTTCTCCTCGTGCTTCTCGTCCTTCTTGCCCTTCTTTCCGAAGATGCTGAAGATGCCGCCGGCCTTCCTGCCGCTCCGAGGCGAAGTGACTTCGTCCTTGGCCGGCTTCTCCTTCTTCTCAGGCTTCTTCTTCTCGTCCTTCTTTTCCTTTTCCTTTTCCTTTTCCTTGTGCTCCTCGGCAGCGGGCGCTGCGACGACGGCGGCCTTCTCGGCTTCGGCGGGCTTGGCCTCCTCCTTGGGCTCGGTGGGCTTGGTCTCCTCGGCGGCCTTCTCGGCTTCGGCGGGCTTGGCCTCCTCCTTGGGCTTCTTGTCATCGTCGCTATCAGAGTCGGAGGAAGAGTCGGAATCGGAGTCGGAATCAGAC
>CACVKS010001021.1:0-19287 GCA_902749335.1 Acanthamoeba triangularis
GCGCGCTGGAGTTGGTCCTTTTCGCGCTCGAGCTCGGTCTCCCTGGCCTCCAGGCTGGCTTTAAGGCGGCGCGCCTCTTCCACCTGCGCAAGAGAGAGCTGTGAGAGGACACGACACACGACACGACACACGACACACACAACATGACACACGACACCACACGACACACGACGAGTGCGGGCTAGCGGGCGTACGATGTGTTTCTCTTCGTCCAGCAATCGCTCCTTGTGGTCCAGCTCTTGTCGCAGGAGTGCGGCTTCGGCCATTTGTCGTCTGTGTTCGGCCAACTGGGCCTCGGCGACAGCCAGCCTGCTCTCCAGTGCATCTACGTCGCGCTCTTGCGAAAGACTGGTCAACGCACGACACACGCACGACACGACACACACGACACACACGACACACCTCGCGCCGTCAGTATCACGCTCGCGGTGCAAGGCAAGAGAAGAACAAGCGCGACGGGCTACCTCGCTTTCTTTGGTCGCTTCGCTTCGTGCGTTGCTTCATTCTCCCCATCGCCCGCGCTCGCTTCCCCCTCCCCCTCCCTCTCACCCTCTGCGTCGCCTTCGCTTGTGATCTCTCGCCCTCGCTTGTGCCTACCCCCTGCAGCAAGAGGGCTGTTTGCTCGGCGCCACGGTGCATTGTGTGCCGCGTGTGTCGTGTCGTGTCGTGTCGTGTCGTGTCGTGTCGTGTCGTGTCGTGTCGTGTCGTGTCGTGTCGTGTCGCGTCGCGTCGCGTCGCGTCGCGTCGCGCGTACCCTGTGACGTCGGCTGCGGTAACCGACACACGCATTTGAATTCAGGGTTGGCCACTCGCAGCGGAGCACCGAGAGAGCACGTGCCTCCCTCACCGAACACGATCTCGTCTCCGTCCCTGAGCGAAGAAGAAGAACAATAACAACACCAATCAGAATGTCCAACGACTCGGCAGCAACTTCTTTGAAGCAAGCGCGGTGTCTGTCGTGTGTGTCGTGTGTGGTAAGTAGCGCACCTGAGGTATGCTGCTTCTACCTTGATCCCATTCACAAAGATACCATTTACACTGCACAGCGGTACATCACCACCCAGAACGTAGCGGGCAGGCAGGGAATAACGGAGAGGTAAGGGCGAGAGCGAGGGAGGAGCTGGGATAGAAGAAGCGAGGGGGAGGGGGAAGCACCTKTTGCAGTCGGTGACCTTCCACYGGCCGTTGCMCTCGGCCGATATCGTGGCGTGTAGTCGTGACATCATGAGAGGCCGGGTTGGAGAGTCAAAGGATCTGCACCAGATGCCAACAACCAACGTAGCAACGGCAGTTACTACCTCCTGCACGGCGCTCACGGAAAAGGTGCTAATTGTGCAAGTGGAGATGGGAGAGGTACAAATCGACTCTCTTGGCCGCACGTCCGATTTTGAATATCGGCTTCGTGATCTCAACCACAGGTGGAGGTCCGTGGCCTTGGGCATAGCCCTCGGTGCAGAACTCGAGAGCCATGCCACCCACAACACTACCCGGGGAAGAGAGCATTAGTTTTAGGGTACTAAAGCAAAAAAAAATGCGAAATGCAAAAACTAAACCGTTTTTAGCGAAACAAAAGGCAAGGCTCTTGAGGGGATTGAACCCTCGACCTTCGCTTTACGAGAGCGACGCGCTACCACTACGCCAAAGAGCCCGCTTGATAGTGGCGGTTAGCATTACTAAGTTGCTCAAATCGAATGTGGTGTAGTCCAGGCACGAACTACCGCCCTCTTCGAACCCAGCAAGGCTTGCTTGTCTACGCTGTGAGTGGCACGGGCGCCCTGCTGCTGCGTCTCAGCCTACAGCGTTCTCGTTGTGACCTGGGCGTACTTGCGTCGCGCTTACCGTCACTCCCGTGCCTATGAGTTCAAGGTGCGCGTACCCTTTGGCGCCGCGGTCGTCACCCCGCTACGCCGGTTCGGGCTCCACTTATTTATCCCCCTCCACCCTCGGGCACCGCGGGTACGGCGCTGAGGTCATTTCCCGCCAAAAGCGTGCGGCCCCATTGGCTCAGCCGTTAACCCAATCGCTTCGAACGCCTGCGCGACGACGGTCCGTCGTGTTTTCCGCGGCCACGCCAGAACGCACTTTCGCTAATCGCCAAGACCGCAACACTTCATTCCATTCATTCCGGTCTAACGTCCACCGAACGTCTCTCGTTCCCGCCCTCTGCACCCGCCGCCGCGATCTCAAGGCTCCAAAATCGTAGATCATGCACAACCATTCGCCTTCGTCTCCCTCCTCTGCGGCAGAGACATGTCCCTCTTCGACGTCGTTGAACGCGGTGGAGGGGTCGTCTCATCGTGTGTGGACGACGCATCATCCTTCTACGCCAGCTCGATCGAATGGGCGGCCGACTACACCACCGCATGCGCATGAAGAGTACGAGGCGTGGCGCGTAAGGAGGAACTCGCCGCCCAACATCAAGGAGCAGTACCACATGGCCAAGAGATCGCGCAACGAGTTCGAACGCAGCCAAAGGATCGATGACGCGCTACCGGCTGCTTGGCACGCAACGCCCCTACCGACGATCAACATCAACCGTCTCGGGCCAGGAGGCATAGCACAACGCGCCAAAAAGCTGCATCTCGCCAGGAAGCTCACATTCGACGACGAGGAAGAACCCAAGGTGGCCGATGTCGTGCTTGACGGTTCTGCTCGATCACCCAGGAGCGTTGTGGCCGCCGACTGCAGAGAGGTCACGACGTTCGAGACCGAAGCTCGATGCTACGATAACGACAGCACGACGAGCCACCGCGACAAGATGGCCAGGAAGGAGGAATGAGCAACGACGCCAATGCGACCGACATTCGCGCCCGAACTGTAAATGGAAGAGAAGACCCACCACGACGATCGATGTACATAACCACCCATACGAAGGGACCGCAAATGCAATTTTGTATCAACTCTGTAATCTCTTTATCACATTCACATCATTACTACACATCACCCCGCACCAGAACCTTCACGATCTATTTCCGTGCGTGGTTAAAAAAAGTGGCGCCAAAAATGCTTCGCGCCTTTTTTCTTTTGGAGAACGCTGTGGGTGCGCAGCGGGAATAGAACGTAAATATAAATATATATTTATGTGTGACTATGTCTGTAGAATACAAGCTATGGAGTGAGTATGTATACTGGGGACTGCTGAGCCGGGCCAAACTCAGACAGTGCCCACGTGGTACTTGAGGTGGGCCACGTTGACGGCGGAGATCGTGCCCGTCAGCATTTGGCCCAGGTTCTGGGTGAGGATGGCCAGCTGCTGGTCGGCATCGGGATCGGGCGTGTTCGAGGCGGCCTTGACCGACGCCAGGATCTTGAGCTGGATCGAGTAGTTCTGCAGGGCCTGCATGCACTTCAACAACCGCTCCTTCAGCTCCGGGTCGGGGCACTTGTCGGCCATCACCTTGACGTCTGTTCGGGCGCGTTCGGGAGTAGTGAGCACACGGCACCGCACACACGCATCACCGCTCGTACACGCACACACGACGGGAGGGGGGAATGCGGTACCGACAGAGAGGGAGCGGACAAACGTGGAAATGGCGCGAGCGGAGATGAGGAACTGCTGGCGCTGGCCGCCCTTGCAGGCGTCGGCCAGCTTGGCCAGCTCGCTGCCGATGTTGGCCGTGTGCCTTCCGGTCGTCGCCTCGCCACCAGCCACCCTCGACCTCTGCGCGTTGTTTCCATTCGAAGCGCGCGACTGCGGCGTGAGACGAGACACACACACACGACACACGCAAAGGCAAGTCACAAGCGCGGAAGCCGTGAGCGAACGAACCCTCTGGAGACTCTCGGCGACTTGGTTGATGGAGGCCTCGAGCGAGGTGGCCTTGGGCGCGGAGGCCTGAGCCAGCATCTCGAGATCGCCGATGAGCGAGCTCATCGACGCCGACGCCGAGGCGGGAGACATGGCCCCCGTGTGCTTGCTGCTGTCCGCCGCGATCCTGCACGACGACACGCATTGACCGTCAGCCCCACGAGTGAGGTGAGGTGCTGCGGGCAAGGGCCATACTTGTCGAGTTGGGAGAGAAGAGAGTCGAGGTCGAGCGCAGCTGTCGCCTTGACCATCGACGTGTCGCGGTTCTTGTGCGCCTGTGGTGTCGTGTGCGTCGTCAGATCCAACGCGCAAAGCCGCACCGTGTATCGTTGCGTGGGTGTCGTTGGCCGTGTCGTTGTGTACCTGAAGGCTGACATCCGAGGCGAGCGAGTTAAGGTGGCCGGCGAGCGCGTGGGCAGCGTCGAGAAGGCTGCGCGCGTCCATCTTGCGCGGCCGCACTCCAGCGATGATCGCCGTTGCCGCAGTCTTTGATAGTAGTAGTAGTCGTAGTAGTAATAATCAGATACGAGTCAGCGCGCGTGTGCACTTTCGGATGAACGCACACGCACACACCCAAGGCACGCGCGCGCGTGGCGGGAGCAAACGTACGAAGTGGGACTTGGTCGTGCTGTCCTTGATCGACGTCTGGATGGTGTCGATGGGCTTCCGCATCTGATGGATCGAGTCCTCCAGGGCGAGCTGCGGTAGCAATCACGTGGGAAAACCATCAACCGTGAGACCCACGCAGCAATGATAGCATTATTAATTATTATTAACTATATATTATAATATATTATATTAAAAAAAATAATAAACGCACCTGCTTCTGCTTGTCGCTGGGGCTGGCGGCGGCATCGCGGGCAGTGCGGCTCAGGGTGGCGAAGAGGGCATCGAGGTCGCCCACGGCCGCGGCCAGGGCCGCCTTGTCGTGCGGATTGGGCGCCCTCGCGCTCGCCTGAAACCGAAACAAAGAAAAGACAAAAGGAAAAGAGAGAAAAATGTTAGCGTTGGGACAACGCGCGCTTGCGCCTTTGGTGGGAGGGAGTGAGGCGGACGCACCTCGTTGGCCTGCCTCTTCGCCTCCTCGTGGTTCTGAGTGAGCCGGGCGATCGAGGTCTCCACGTTCACCCTGTCGCCCCGCCTAGCGAAGCTCTACACACACGCCAGGCGTGCGCGTGTGAGAATTCGGTGTCGTGTGTGTGTCGTGTGTGTCGTGTGGGGTACCTGGAGGGTGGAGAGCTCGGCGAGTTCGCGGGCGGCGAGCTTGTCGGCGGCCGTGGCCGGGGTGGGGTGCAGGGCGTCTTGCAGGTTGCACACGGCCGCACGCGAGCTGTCCACCGCTCGCCCCAGCGCCTCCAGCTTCTCCTCATTTCCTGGGTTCTGCAGTGACTCTGTTCGCACGCAACACGGTACACGACACGCACGACCCGACGCGCACCACCGCACACACGACACGCACACGCACACGACACGCACACGAGATGAGAAAGAGGTCGTGGGTGAGGGGCGGAGGCTCAAGCGCACCCTTGACGGCGATGACCTGTCGGGGCAGGAGGTTGTCGAGTTCGGCCACCATCTCCAGGAGCTGACGCTTGCGGGCGGGATCGCTGCGCGACGCCTCCTCGCGGGCGTTCTCGGTCAGCTTCTTGTGGTTGCCCGCCATCGCTGCGCGCGGGGGGGGGGGAACATCCCGTCAACAAGCCGATCATATGCGTGTCGTTGGTCGTGTCGTGTCGTGTCGTGTGTGATGTGTGTCGTGTGTCGTGTGTCGTGTGTGATGTATGTCGTGCGGTACTCTTGGTGGCTTCGGCGAGTTCGCGGGGGTCTTTTCGCTTGACGGCGGAGCTGAGGCGGCTGATGGTGGCCTCCTGGAGCTGCGCCTCGACGACGGCCTCGGCCTTGAGCGCGTCGGAGATGCTGTTGAGCGAGGTGACCAGCCCGCGCGCCGCCTCGGTCAGCAGGGCCTGGGACTTGCGGTCGCCGGGCCTGCGCGTGGCGGAGATCACGTTGGGCCGGATCGTCGAGAGGAGGGCCTCGAGCGACGACACCGCGTCCTGGAGGTCCTTGCGGGTCTTGGGGTCGGTCTCGAGGGTCGCCGCGGACGTGGCCTGCTCCAACACCCGAGCCATCAGCTCGTCCAGTTCCTTCAGCGCGCCCTGTCATTCGGAATGTGGAATGTTAAGAATCTCTCTAATATTTGTGTGCGTGTCGTGTCGTTGGTCGCGTCGTGTCGTGTCGTGCGAGTGGTACCGTGGCGCGGCGTTCGTCGCCGGACTGGACAGAGGCGAGGAGCTTGTCGGTCTCGCTGGGCAGCCGCTTGGCGGTTTCGAGCGCCACGGCCTCCACCGAGGGCACTATCTCGCGCTCGCCCTGCTCCAGCGCCGCCAGCATCAGCAGGCTCAGCTCCGCCAGGTCCTTCTTCGACGCCGCATCCCTGTGAGGCACATTCCATCCATTCCAATCAGCCACAATCGTGTGCGGTGTGTGCGGTGTGTATCACGCACGAGGGGCTCTGGGCGAGGCGTCGCGCAGCCCTGACGGTCTCGGGGAGCAGACGCTCGAGGTCGGTGATGGCGTCGAGGATGCGCTTCTTCTTGGACGGGTCCTTGGCCTCCTCGGCCCTTCGGCGGGCGCGGTCGAGGAAGGTCTCCTGGGCCATGGCGGCCTTGCGGGCCTCGGTCTCGATGCCCTCCAGGTTGCCCCGGCGAGCCTCGTCCTCGAGCGTCGACAGGGCCTCCCTCTCCCTCATGCGCGACTGCATCACCTCTTCCTCAACCGATGCCTGCTTCGACCGTTCTACATTGACCAATCGGAGTCCGCGCGTTGTTAGCGCGTGTCGTGTTGCGTGTCGTGTCGTTGGTCGTGTCGTGCGGTGGTGTGGTAGGGGGTGGGTACCAAGCACTTCGAGAGGGATCTGGCTGCCGGTGATGATCTCCTCGAGCTCCTCGACGGCCTTGCGATCACCGGGGTTCTTGGTGAGCCGCTCGCACGCGTCGTTGAGCCGCGGCACGATCGACTCGAGATCGGCCGCCGCTCGCGCCACCTGGAATCCAAAATAAATAAATATAAAATATAAAAATAAATAAATAAAAACAAAAACAAAACTGTGGCTCGCGTGGGTCGGTACCTCGCGTTCCTTCTTGTTGCGGTACGTCGGGTCCATGTGCTCGGCGAGCTCGTTCACGCGGTCCCCCAGCCGCTTCACAAACTCCTCCAGATCCTCTGCAGCAACACGGTCGTTAGGCGCGTATCGAGCGGCGTGCGGCGTGTCGTGTGTGTCGTGTGTGTCGTGTGTGTCGTGTGTGTCGTGTGTGTCGTGTGTCGTGTCGTGTGTCGTGTGTCGTGTGTAAAGAAGAGAGAACGACAAGCGAACCCTGAGGGACTTGGCGGTGGTGTCCCTCGCCGCTCTGGCGCGGCCGTGCTGGGCGAGCAGGTCGTTGTCCTGATCGAGCTGCCTGAGGGTCTCCTCGGCGCCGCGGGCGTCGCCCTTCTTCGTCTGCTCCACGAGACGCGCGAGGTTGGCCAGCTCGCGCTCGGCCGCCTCGGGCACCTTGTCCTTGGTGTCGGGCCTGATGGCCGCCTCGAGCGTGCTCAGCAAACCCGTGTAGTCCGCCATCGCGCTGTGTATCATATCGTGTGCGGTGTGTGCGGTGTGTGCGGTGTGTGTGAGCCGTTGTTAGCAACGCCGCAGAAAAGGTGTGCGAGAGAGATGAGAGGGCGTGGGGTTACTTGTCGAGCGCCTTCTTGGCCTGGTCATCGTCGGGGTTGTTGGCGACGGCCAGCGAGGCGGCCATCTGCCCGGGCAGCAAGCGCTCGAGCTCGTCCACGACGGCCAAGATGGCCTTCTTCCTGGTCGCGTCGTCCGTCTTGCGCGCCTGCGCTCGGGCCTGGCAACGAGTGGCCAAAAAAAAAAAGAGTATTGTTTTTAGAAAACAACCCACACCCACACCCACCCACGACACGCACACGGCACGCACCTGTTCGGCGAGCTTGGGCGCGCGGCGGGCGAGGGAGCGGGCAGTGGCGGCGATGGCCTGCGGGTCGTTGTTCCTGGCGGCAAGGGCCAGCTTCTCGACTGCCTTCTCCTGCTTCTGGGCCTCGGCCAACGCCGCGGCCTTTGACGTCTCCATGACTGATCACCACACACGACACACACACACGCACGCATGTCAGACGACGGCGTGATGTGTGTGCGTGTGCGGAAGCAAACGACGCATTGGGCCGGCACAGCGACGCACTCTTGTCGGTGGCGGTGGCGATCTTGTCGAGATCGTCGGTGAGCGCCTTGTGCGCCTTCTTGTCCTTGGGGTTGGCCAAGGCCGCGTTGGCCAGGGGGCGGAGCTTCATGAGGAGCGCCTCGAGCTCGCTAATGGCATCGTTCAGATTCTGTGCACAATCAAACCAAACCGTGAACGTGTTGAGAGTCGTGTCGTTGGTCGTGTCGTTGGTCGTGTCGCGTCGTGTCGCGTTGAAGGTACCTTTCTGCCCTTGGGGTCATCATCAGAGTGGATCGCTTCGGTCTTGGCGGTCTGGGTGATTTGCCTCAAGGCGTCCTCCAGCTCGCTGAGACTGACCTCGCCTTGCGCGGCGTCGCCCTTCTGGACCGCCGAGCGAAGCTAAAAAAAAAATAAAAAAAGGTCAAAAACAAGTAAGCGGTTAGCCGCCGATACGGGAAGAGGACTGGAGTAGGCAGGTGGGCGTACCTGCTCCATGGCCTGGTTCTCCTTGTCAACGGCCGCCACGAGGGCGCGCGCGCCATCGGTGGGCAGCATGACCTCCGAGAGCTGCTTGAACGCGTTCGCGAGCTCCGCATTGGTCTGTTGCGCGGCAACACATGATTTGAGGCCAATTGAAGGTGGCAGGGCGCCCAAGTCAGGAATAAGGACAAAGAAAAATAATATATATATAAATAAATATAAATAAATAAATATAAATAAATAAATAAATAAAGGGTCGTTGCCGTACGTCCTCGAGCTGTTGGCGCTTCTGCGCGTCTTCGGGGTCGCTGGTGGCGTCCTTGGCCGCGCTGATCTGGCGAGGGATGAGGGCCTCCAGCATCTCCAGCGCGTCCAGGATGTCCCGCTTGCGGTCSGGGTCGTCGGTCTTGGCCGCGCGCGCCCTGGCCTGCTGGGCGAGCTTGGGCTGCTTCTTGGCCAGCGCCTTGGCGGCCATCTCGACGGCGTGGGCGTCACCGGCCAGGGCGGCGGTCGACAGGCGCTCGGCCTCCTTGGCCTGCTGGTGGGYGGCGCTGGCGGCGGCCTCGTCGGCGTTGTCGGCCATCGACATCAGCACGGCGCCGGCGACGTCCTTCAGGCGCTCGTTCATCTCCTCGAGCTTGGCCTGCTTGGCCTTGTCCTTGGGSTGGGYCACGGCCTCGCGGGCCGACGCCATCTGGAGCGGAAGCAGGCGCTCGAGCTCGTCCACCGCGTCGAGGATGCCCTTSCGCTTGATCCCGTCGTCGGTGGCTTGGGCCTGGTTGCGGCCCTCGTCGCCCAGCTTCACGCCAGTCGCAGCTGCACYCGAGGGTCAGTAACATAATAATAATAATAAAACAAAAATAATATAATAATATAATAAGAATAATAAATGTAACAATAATAATTAAAACAATAATAAAACAAAATCATAAATAAATAAGCAAACACGCACCAATGGCGCGGATGGACAAAGCGGCCCTGGCGGGGTCCTCGCGCTTGACGGCCTCGAGCAGCCGGTCCAGCTCGTCCAGGCCGTTGGCCACGGCGGACGCGGCCCGGTCCTTGGGCGCGGGGATGGCCTTCCGCACGACATCGTCCACGGCGCTGCCCACCAGGCCGTTGATCTCGAGCACCGCCTTCTTGGCGGCGGCGTCGCGCGGCTTCTCCTTGGCCTCCTTGACGGCCTTGATCTGGAGCGGCAGCAGGCGCTCGAGCTCGTCGAGCGCGTTCGACAGGTCCCTCCTCCTATGAGGATCGACCTTGTTGTTCTGCTCCTCYCGGCCGCGCATCARCAGCACATCRTTGGCGTTTTGCAGCSCCTTCAGCGCGCTCTCGATATCCTTGGGRTCGCCTGCCAGGTAATAATAATAATAATTAATAATAATTAATAATAATAGCAATAGATAATAAATGAATAATAAATAAATCATGAAAAATAAAAGCACGCGTACCCTTGGTGAGGGCGTCGTTGAGGCCGGCGAGCTTCTTCTTCTCCCGCTTGGCCGCGGCGACGACGGGGGCGGCCGATTCGACCGACCCCTCGACCTGCGCGACCTTGGCCAGCACCAGCTCGGTGAGCGCCAGCAGCTGGTCGGCCTTGCCCTGGTCCTTCGGGTTGCTCGCCGCCTCTGATWGCATCAMGCGGCAYKCCCARRGAGACGCAGTGGTGAGCCCGTGTGCGTGTCTTGTGTGACAGAGAAAGTGRGCTGACGGTACCGCTGGCGGCGTTGAGCTGCTCGGGCAGGAGCCGTTCGAGATCGTCGACGGCGGAGAGCAGCTCCCTTCGCCTGGYGGGGTCCTCCAGTCGTGCGGCCCTGGCGCGGGCCTGCTTGGCCAGCTTGATGTTGGACCGGGTGAGGCGCTTGGCCGCCTCGGAGACGCGGTCCTTGTCGCCRTCCCTAGCTGCGGTGTACAGCATGTCGCTCTCCTTCTCGCCCCTACCCGGCCACCACACAAGCAACTCCTATGTGAGCCCTCACCGGTGCATTCAGGGAAAAGGGGGGGGGGAGAGAAGTCGGCAACGTACTGGCTGGCAGCCACGATGATCTCTTGATCGCCCATGGGGTCGGTGATGGTAGAAATAACGGCCAACGGAGGCTAAAAACAAAAGAAAAAAAGGGGGGGGGAAGGGAAAGATAAGCACGTGTCAGTAAAACGCGTGGCACGCGACACGGCCAATACAAGGGCACGCACCGTGGCCCGCTCGAAGGTGTCGGCGAGGTCGTTCTGGGCCTGGCGGTCGCGAGGCGCCTTGGCCAGGCGCTTGGCAGCGGTGACCTTCAGCGGGGTGAGCTTCAGGAGGTCGCCCARCGCGTCGGYGACCTCCCTGCGGGTGATTGGGTCATCGACCTCCGCCACGCGGGTATCGACTCGCCTCTGCAGGTTGGCCGTCGTCTCCTGCAGCTCCTCGAGCGCCGCTTCAAGACCCGCAGCGTCTGCGCCGACAAAGCGGTCAGCGAACGTCGGCTATTGCAATGCTGCGATGCCTGCAATCATCGGTACGTACCGCCTTTCTCCGCAGCGTTCTTGGCCTTYTCGCTCGYCTTCTTGTAGTCGGCGAGGGCAGCCGCCGTCGCAGCGCCGGGCCTGAGGGTTTCGGCGATGTCGTCGTACTTGGTCTTCAGCTGCTGGCTGGCCTGGTGGAGCTCCTTCTGCTTCTTGGGGTCCTTCAGGGTCCTGTTTGACAGAYACGACACGCACGACATAKGCRACAYACGAGTCRGTACCACGTTCACCGGGAGGGCTAATGWCCTAGTTCYAACACGGTACCGTTGCACGGCGTCGCGGTGGAGCGGGGCCAGCTGCTCCAGCTCCTCCATGGAGGCCTGGAGCCGCCTCTTCCGGACGGGATCATCCAGCGTGGAGGCGGCCAGCGCAGTCCCGGCTTGCAGCTGGCGGTTGGCCTCGTCCAAGGCCGTGGTCGCCGCAGCCACGGCTGCCGCATCACCACGACGAGCTGCACACCGGGGGGGGATAGTGTCACGCYAAACGCCTCGCAACGTTGGATGGARCCARAGAGGGGGGAAGGGGCGCCTCGTACCGGCGGTTTCGATCCTCTCGGAGAGGCCGGCGCCGCGGTAGGCCAGCAGCACGGCGGGCTCGTCGGCCATGTCCTGCGAGGGGCTCTTCTGGCCGGGCGCGGGCTTGGGCGCGGCGAAGAGGGTGTCGAGCGTCTGCTTGTCGCCTTTCGTCGCGTTTTGGAGCCGCTCCAGATCCTTTCAATTGATCGATTGACACACCAAGTTATGAGGAGGCCAARCAGRTGACGATGGTCGATGATCGACATCGGAKGGGAAAGCGGTACCTGGGCCACGGTCTGGAGATCCTCCTGCAGAGGGTCGGTCACCTTCTTGATGTGAGCCCTGACCTTGGCGAGCTGGAGGTTGAGCGCCTGCTGGCCCTTCGCGTTGTTCGGATCCTGGAGGAGCGCGTTGGCGGTCTCGATGAGGTCGTTGGCGTCCTGCTGCAGCAGGCCGGCCGTCTCGGCCAGCGAGGCCTGCAGCATGGGCGAATCCGTGTCGGCGGCCTTGGCCTTGACGTACTCGCCCAGCTGGTTGGCCCGCGTGGCGGCCTCGCCGGCGAGATCGGCAAACGCCTGCGGGTCGGAGAYGGCCAGCTTGGTGTCGAGGCGGTTGAGTGTGTCGTTGGTCTGATCGGAGCAGGCAAAGAGACGATAGAGATCGGCGCCGTAGACGATCTGCAGCAGAATGATGGTCTTGCCCGCGATGATCTTACAGCACTCCACCAGCTGGCTCCAGCCGGCCTGACGGTCGCGCGCGGTGGCGACGGCCTGCACGGCGGTGATCATGGCCGACGCGGCCTGCTCCACACCATCAGCGGCGCCGAGGATCTGACCGCAGATGTCGGGGAAGTCGCTGTACTCCTCCTCCGCCAGCGCGCGGGCCACGCTGACCAGCGTGCCCGAGGCGCCGCACACGGCCTGGGCCGCCGTGGGCAGGGTGGGCGGCATCTCAGCGTTCTGCTCCTGAAGCGCCACCACCAGCACCACCAGCTGCGCGACGGCATCGGACAGCGTCTCTGTTATCTGTTGTACTGTTGGCCGTGCCCCACACGGCAGACGAGACCAATACAGCAAGACCGCGAGATAGCGGGGAGAGAGACGGGAGGAGAGGGTTAGAAGGAACGTAGCCCGTGAAGATGATGAAGAAGAAGAAAAGACAGGCCTCATTCGTGATGTACTGTAATCGAACGGAAAGATTGGAAGCTCGCGGATTGAAAGAAAAATGCATAATTGGCGGAACGTTGCTGCGCGAGGGGAGGGTGAACAACGAACCAATCTTGGCTACACTGCCGTTTTCCATCTTGAGCCCGGTCTGTCTCTTTTTTCGATTTATACGCGGTGTCGGATGTTGAGGGTGCTCTCCTTCCTCTAGTCGCCTATGCGGACAGATTTAGGGACCTCCACCACAACGTTTTGGACAAACAACTGTGCAGCCCACCAGCCCGGGTTCGTCTTGGTCCTGCTTACTAAAACGGCCAAACCCCTATTCTCGACAACCACACGCCGCCTTGGCGATACAGTTCGGCCCTGGTATTTGAAATATGAAAGAAAATATAAAAGAAAAACCTGTGGAAAGAAGGAAAACTCAAATCGATAAAGAAGCTGCCAGGCATGGCACAGCGTGAGCCGGGGGCTGAGTGGGAGGTGCCGCTGGGCCTGGGCGAAGAAGACCGACAGCAGCTTCGCCGCATCATCGGTGCCTTTCCCAAGCTGGAGTTTGCCGCTGGGTATGGCTCCGGGGTCGTGCCACAAGCCGACGCCACCAAGCTCGCCAAGGTGCCTTCTAGATTTATGATCGAATCATCTTTTGCTCGTTGCCCCACCTTTCGCGCTCATTACACACCGCGCGCACAGAAGCCGATGAAGGACTTCATCTTTGCAGTTGAAGACTCGCAGCGGTGGCACGAGGCCAACATTGCCGCCAACGGGGCGCACTACTCGGGCGTGGCCTGGCTCGGTAGCAGCGTCGTGGCGCGGCTGCAAGAGGACGTTGGTGCGTCCATCTACTACAACACGCACGTTCAGCTGCTCGACGAGGTTCGACACACTCCCTGTTGACCCATGTCAAACGAGAAGAGAGAGAGAGAGATAGCAGACTCACTTTGCTTGATCATATTGCACCATCAGACGATCAAGTACGGCGTGATCAGCAGCAAGCACCTCATATCCGATCTCGTCAACTGGGACACGCTCTATGTGAGCGGACGTATGCAAAAGCCGGTACGGGCAATCAACTCGGATCGGACAGCTTGCAGAGGAACCCTGATTATCTCGTTCGCTCCAGTTCGTCGTGGTGCAGGGGAACGACGAGATCATGAGTGCCAACCAGGCCAACCTAGAGAGTGCATTGAGCTCGGCTCTTCTGCTGGCGCCGGCACAATTGCCACTGCGTCAACTATGGGAAACGATCGCCGGCCTATCCTATACAGGTGCGCCCTCAAGAGCACCTGGACCTCTCTCTCTTCCCTTTCTTTCTTTCTTTCTTTCTTTCTTTGTGTGTGTGCGCGTGCGTGTCGTTCGTGTCGTGCGTGTCGTGCGTGTGCGCTCAGACCTTCCACCGCGGTCTTGACCACAGGGGACTTCCGGATGCAGTTTGGGGAGAACCCCAACAAGGTGAAGAACATCGTGACGGACAAGAACGCCGAGGCATTCCGCCTCATGTACCGTCACAGCTGCGACAAGCTGCAGCACCTACTTCGATTTGAAGATAACACGGTGGTCCAGGATACAAGCCGAGCCGCGCGCCAGGACCTACTCCTGCGATTGCCGGCCAGGCTCAAGGCCAACGTGGAGCGCCAGACGGGGCTGTCCCTGGTGGATCTCAGCGGTGCCCCCGTGCAGACGATCGCCAGCGCCGTGGCCAGCGGCATCTCCACGATTGTCAAGTCCTCCTCGCGCTCCCAAAGCTTGAAAGGTGCCAATGGCAATCCCCCCTTTCAGCTCATGTGGAGGCAGTCTACTGATTGAACGCCGCGTCGTGTGGAATGGTCCCACTCTGGCAGGAATACTCACGGCTGGTCTGGTCAAAACGGTGGTCTACAGCGCCAACAAGATCGCCAAGATGCGAAACGCAACCAAATAGACACAACACTTGCGTCCTTCTCCTTGCGCCCCATGGGCACATTCCACGCGTGCCAAGCATTGTTGTTCCCCGGACGATTGGGGCAACGCTCAAAACACAAAACGGACACAAGCAAAGCACAACCACAGCTCAAGCCATGCAGAGGTGAGCGTCCAGGTTCTTACACTTGCAAAAGTAAAATGGTGGGGCTCTTACTGTTGTTCTCTGCAGGTGCTCCTTTTGTAATAATTCCATCCTCGACTATGAGCAGCCAGTGAAGGAGAACAACAGAATCTACCATCCCAAGTGCTACAACCAGTCTGTTGGTACCCCCCCCTCCTTTGCTTCGTGCCCACCATTTTACTTTTTAATTTGTTTTCATTTTTTTAAGCTATTTTTTGGTAATGGACACAAGGCAAGTGCAGTGCTGACCTGTTGGTGCAGGTTCGAGGCAGACGATCGACAAGACCAAAGAATTGAAGCAGAAGTTGGCTGAAGACTATGAAAACCAACCCAAGGTCATTGGCGCAATTACCCTCGACGAGGGTCGCGGCTTCGTCATCGATCCCGTTACGGTACTGCCGCCGTTGTTATTGTGCCCACCCCCGTCCCGAGCGTGATCTGATGGCTCTGCGTGCACAGGGCCAAAGAAAGCCAGCCAACCGCCCTGGAGGTCAGGCCGGCCACAGCCCAGCGGGCGTGAAGACTCAGCCCGGCCTCCAGCGCCCTTGACAGTCTGGTCTTGGCAATCATTCCCACCCGCTCCCGCTTTGGCAGCACCACCACATGAACATACATCAGTAAACATAGCTGCGCCGTCCCTGCCTAGTCGGCCTAAAGATTATAAATAAATTATAAAATTATAAAATAATTATTGCCAGCATGCGTTACATTCCACAACCTTCAACGGCTAGTTTCTTGAGACTTGTAGTGGCACGGCCACGACATCTTTGGACGTGCACACCTGTAGAGGGAGAGCAAGATCGAGCAAGTCCGGAGAGGTAGGAGAGAATGAGCAAAGATCCTGAAGGGCAGCCGGCCGACGATTGTGTAGGATCGATGGACCTGCACAAGGAGCTCCTGCACCGGCTGCACTCGATGGAGAGCGAACTGGGGCAGCTGAGGAGCCTCTTGCTCCGCGCCCAACCATCGATCTCAACCATCTCCTTGCAGCTCGAAACCTGCTCAAATCCCAACAGAAGGAAAATCGGCAGCCTTGAGCAAGGAGGAGGGTTGATGGGCACAACGTGCGACGTTGATCCGAAGAGGAAGAAGGCCAAGCCGAATCTTCCGTTGGATGGGGCAGACGAAGATGGCCTCGCCATCCTCCCGCCCGAGATTTGGACCCACATCCTGCGCTACGTGGCTCAGCTGTGTGGACGGCAGAGCTCGACATCGGCACTACCCCAGCAGCGGGTATCACCCGACGAGTCGCAAGAGAGCGGGGATGGGGGCGAGCAAGATAACAGCGCAGAAGACGAACACGAAGACGAGCAAGACGATGGCGACGACCAGCAGCAGCAAGGGGAGAATAAAGCGCGGCACATACAGGGGCACGAAGAGGGTGCGGGAGAATCGGGCGCGAGTAGTAGCGTGATGCGGGCGAACGGCAACGCCTTCTCGGGTCCTTTGGGCACCGCCACCCTCGTGTGCCGCATGTGGCGCAAGGTACTTCCCGCGACGTACACGGACACACTTGATCGCACACGCACATCGCGCTGACCGATCGTGCCATTTGGTGGCTTCTTGGCAGATCGGCTTGGCGCAGGTGACACAGTGCCGGGTGGACTCGCGGAAGCACAAGCAGCACCTGCGCCAGTGCCTGCCCTTCCTCGCCGCCAACTGCGCCAATCTGCGAATGCTCAACCTCAGCAACTGCCGGTGGGTCCCGCCTCTCCCTCCTGTGGACCCCAGCCCGGCGCAGGGCCTTACTAGCTCACTTGGACTCTTTGCGCAGGATCGTCGACTCGATGCTGCACCACTTGCCCAACGGCCTCACACACCTCGACCTCTCCTCGACACAGATAACGGGTAGGCCTTGGTGGTGCTCTTCACCATTGATCGAGCAGATGCCGCCGTGGGCCACTCAGCTCAATCATTTGCTTTCTTTGCCTTTCTCGCATATCAGACGCCTGCATCGAGTACCTGCCCCTGTCGCTCCGATACCTCTACCTGAGCGACAACACCATCACCAACGCGGTGCGTGTCCATGTCATCCACACGGCGCATCGCCCTTTGCACGTCAGATGAAGGTTGACTTTATTTGTTGTTGTTGTTGTTGTTGTTCGACAGGGAGTGGATGATATCCCACCGCACGTCGATACGCTCGCCTTGGACTACACTCTAATCAGTGTCGACAAGGAAGCCGCAGTGCTCGAACAGTTCACCTCGCTTCGCTCACTATCGCTGTCCGCCTCCGAGTACTCCTCCTCACCATCACCCTGACGCTGTGTGTCGTGTGTGTCGTGTGTGTCGTGTGTGCGTGTGTGCGTCGTGCGTGCGTGATGAGTGCGGTGTGCCACGTGTTCGCGTAACCGTAGTGGCTCAGTTGAATTCATTTTATTGTTCAGGGGAGTGACGGACAAGGGAGTGAGCGTGCTTCCCAGCCAGCTCGAAAAGCTGATCCTGTCCTCTTCGGGCACGCTGGACGACTACCACCAATTCGGCGATGACGCCTTCTATCGATTCGGCACTCGCTACCCTCGTCTCACGGGCCTGCGTCTCGACGATGTCGACATCAGCGGCGCAGGTGCGCTCTCGTACACACGTCGTGTTCTTTTCTTCTGGGTCTCACCCCCCTCCCCAAATCGTTTTCGATGGTCGACAGGCATGCGAGAACTGCAGCAATGCACCAGTCTCAAGCAGCTTCAGCTGGCCTATTGCTCCTACATCACAGACAACGACCTCGCCATGCTTCCTCCCAACCTTTCCTCCCTTGAGTTGCACCATCTACGACACGTGGAAGGTGATGGCCTCAAGCACCTCCCTGCTTCCATCGAACTGTACGCGCCGCACGCGCCGCACGCGCCGCGCACCCACCTCCTTGTGGGAGAGATGAGCGTGCCTTTAATATCATGTATGTGTGGGGAGCTGCAGTCTGTGCCTCCAGCGGATGCAGCATCTGTCGGTGGAGACGATCGCGGGGAACCTGCCCAAGCAGCTCAAGGTGCTGGTGCTCGAAGCCGCACCCAGCGGGTGGGTGGACGCCCTGCGCAAGTTGATTCCCGCCCACATCGCGCTCTCCGCTTCCGCCGCCGAATCGTCATCGAGGTGGTAAGACGCCATGACGGTGGTGCTGACGCGATATGAAGACACACTTGAGCAGATGCGTGTATATACTCTCTCTCTCTCTCTCTCTCTATACATTAGCCGAGGTCCATGCGCGCTACCATCTCCGCAACGCTCTCGAACGTCCGCGGCAGCACGTACATCTGGCGATTGCTCATGATGTACTCCACCACCTGGCCCGATACGATCTTTAGCGCTCGTGTTTGTGTGTCGTGCGTCGTATGCGTGGTGTGCATGTTCAGCATGAGTGAGACTACCTCGGCTTCGGGCTTCTTTTTCTTCTTCAACTGAACGGCCACTTCGTTCTTGAAGGAACCGAACTCTGGCACTCGGATCTCGGTTCGCGGATCGAACGGCGTCAGAAACCACGTCGCGAAGCTCACTGCACGCTCACGCCGCCCAACCATCAAAACTATCTGTGAGCCACGTGCCCAGTGTCGTGTGCGGTGACGCGTGTGTCGTGTGTCGTGTCATGTACCGGTCTGCGCAAACTTGAAGTTGCACCGCATCGTGCTGGGGGAAGAGTCAGCCAATGACGACAGCGGTGGTGGTGGTGGTGGGACACGGACGTACGAGTACTCTTCGGGCAGGAGGTGGTCTCGCCCGCCGAGGTGGATGGCCGCCACCCGATGATGCCCGTCCCACACGTACAGCCGCTCCTGACGAGCAGCCAGCGGACAGTCAGCCCAAGCACGACACACAACACACGCAACACACGCACACGACGCACATCGGGAAGGAGGGCGAGGATGATGGGAGCGCAGGCCGCGCGCAGTTGAGCTTGCGTGCGTCGGTCGTGGCCTCCACCAGCCGACCGGTGCTGCTGCTTCGCCTTCGCCTTCGCCTTCCTCTTGGCGCCCTTGGTGGCCTCTCTTTTGGCGCTGGAGTCGGCCAACTCCTCCGCCTCCACCGCGGCCGGTGGAGACGGAGACCTCTGGGCGTGGAGGAGCATGGCCTCGGGCGAGAACACCCCACCCTCGCGGACGAACCCTGCCATCAGCCCCACCGCCCTCCCATCTACGCTGCACCCAATCAATGCAAATCGATTCGTCAATTCCAAGCGACCAAGGTCGAGACTGGGGGGGTAGCGCACCTCGCGGGGCCGCCTGCGTGACGATGAGGGGGGCGATAGGTTGGGGCGATGTGGCCTTGGCCGGCTTGACGGAGAAGGGTCTGGCTTCCTCCTCGTCCTCCATCTAGTATTTTATTACCTGAATACAATTTATAATTTTTTTTAATATTTTAATTCAAAAACAAAGGTGCAACGGCTCGCGAGAGAGATGGAGGCACCAGCGCTACCACGGATGGAAGACAAGACGGGGAAAGAGGCGGCAGTGGCAGAGCTGGTGCTGCACGACGACGAGGAGATGGAGGASGAGMTGGACGAGTGTCGTTGCGTGCGCCCTCTGGT
>CACVKS010001022.1:0-22200 GCA_902749335.1 Acanthamoeba triangularis
GGTGGATGGGTGCCCGTGCTTTGTGAGCAGATACCGTGCTCGTCGGGGACGTAAATGGAGGGGGGAGGGTACCCTGGTAGAGCAGCGGCTTGTCACGCGCCTGGGACTCCCACTCCTGCTGGGTCAGCGCGAACTTACCGAACTTGGACCTGGAAGGAATTTGAATCATTCAGGATAACGTTAGCGCTGCGTGGTTAGCGTCTAGATGAATTTGGGGGGGGGGTGGACGTGCCGTATGGCGAGCTTCATGGGCAGGAGGTCGTTGAGCAGCTCCTCGTCGCGGAACTGGTCCATGAAGTTGGAAGAATCCTCGCGCGCGCTTGCGCTGTCCTCCGAGTGCTGGCGGCCGATGACGTTCTCCTCGCCTTCGCGCTCATCGTGGTGGTCCGCCGATCCGTCGGGGATCGGTTCGCTGGCGTCATCAGAGAAAGCCTCCTCGATGATCCGTTTCATATCACCGGAGATGAGCGGTTTGGCCGATTGCAGCGACGGCCGCTCGGTCGTTGCTGCACAAGCGTATGTTGTGTGAGCCATAAGCCCAAGCCCATGCGCCCCACGACACACACGCACGCGCGCGACGTACGACGGAAGCAGTTGCGCTTGTCGGTTCTGCTGGCGGTTCGCTTCCGCTTGTTGCGGGAGCTCTGCTGGTAGATGTAGTACTCGAGCCCCCGGTCCTCCTCCTCCGTCGTCCGCTTGACCGTACTCCCCACGATCTGCGTCGGCTACCCACCGCGGCCAAGGCGCGACCTTCATCAGCACCCGACTGGGGCGAGCCGCGGGCCGGTGTTGGGTGCGTACCTCCTTCCTCTGGGCGGAGAGGTTGAAGACGCGGTGCGTGGGCTGGGTGGCGGTCCAAAACTTGGTGGACAGGTGGTGCTGGCCCGAGAAGAGGTTGAACAGGTTGAGCACCAGCTGGCGATAGGGCTCGCTCGAGGGCACCTTCAGCTGCTTCATCTTCTCTCTGAGAAGTGCCCTGATGAAGTTCTTGCCCACTCGGGCCGCCATCTGACCACACCACCCCACCACCACACGAGGAAAAGAGAGAGTCAGCGATCCACCACAGTAGATGTCTAAGGTGAACACGAGCGAGAGGTGGTGAAGCGGGGGGTTGGGGGGCACCTCGGTGAAGATGATGTTGGAATAGACGGCGCCCACGGAGCTGGACCCGCTGCCCGACTCCATGGCCGACCCGTCCACCAGATAGTTGCGCGCAGTCTCGATAAATTTACTTCGCAGGAGGCCCAGGTATCTGCGATGAGTGCGACACACGGAGAGAAACGAACAGATGAGATTGGTGGCGCGTGGGACAGTGTGCGTTGTGTGTGTGTCGTGCCGTGTGTGTTGTGTAGGACCACACACGCACCGCATGTTGATGCCGCAGGTGTGCATGCGATGAAGAATGTGGTGCATGTGCTGGTGAAGCAGGCCCACGCTTATCCCTTGCTCTCCGGAAAAGGAAAACTGCAACCAGGCACGCAGCGTGAGTCTCGATTCGGCCTCGGTGTGGCCAAGCTAGCTAGCAAGCTAGCAGGGGCTGGTCGTACACACCTCGTCGGGTTTGATCTTGATGCATCGGAATGCCAGCTCGAGTGCGAGGTCGGGGACCACCTTGTCCAACAGCCATCGCGTGGCATCGGCCACCTGACAACCGACGCCAGAGTGGTGTGAGCCGCCTCGCATCTACACGACCCACAGCTGGGCTCCCAGTGGAAAGAGGGGAGGAGAGAGAGAACTGAGAACGGATCGTACCTCGAGGTTGTGGGTGTGCGCGTTTTTGTCGTCTGCGATCCATCGGCTGCAGGCATCGCTGCACAGTGGAACGGAATAGGAACCGACCAGCTCTGTCATTGGGCAACACGGTGAGACTTGATGCGCTTGGAGAAGGCGAGGTGGAAGAGCGAAGCATAAGATCGTGTAGTGGCGGCGGTGGGTACCTGGTCGAAGCATGCGGTAGAAGAGGCCTCGGCTTGGCACGGAGGGGAAGTAGCGTCGAACATGGAGGATGTCCTCCGGAGGGTAGACTCGACTGAAGTCCAGGAGATAGAGCTTGCCATCGGCTCCCCAATGACCTGCGACCAGGTTGGTGGGCGGTTAGCAGGCGAACTTGTCCCTGCGCAGTGAAAGTGGTCTAGCTATTAAAGCGAACCTTCTATGTCGCCGGGGCCATAGAGAAACTTGTCACGCACTCGATGACCTTTGAGGTTCAGTCGGGAAAAGACGGCTGCTCGCAGGCAACAGAGCAAAAGCGATGAGAGTCATCACGCCGAGACAAAGAAATGAAATGAAACGAGCAAGGAAATGAAACGAAATGAAGGAGTACCTTTGAATTTGCGGTTGAACAGCGGGTAGGTGGTGTGCACGGTCCTGCCTCCGTCATGCGATCTGGAGGAAAAGGTTAAGCGGTGGGCCAAGGTCCAGCCGGACTGCGCCGTACAAGAGAGCAGAGAACACAGAAGAGAGGGCCAGCTCACCCGTAGCAGATGGTCTGGTGCGAAATGGGGAGAACAGAGCACGCCAACAATCGGAATCCCCGGTAGTCGACGACCGTTTCTGTTTGCAGACGAGAGCAGGAGGAGGAATCGAAGTCCCACAATGAGTTCACACACGGTCCACATCAGGCTCGGGTGGAAGAAGCAGTAGAGGAGGACACGCACCCAGCGGTAGCATCAGGCCTTCTGCTCGGGCGTGAGCCGAATCTTCGATGCGCGCAAGAGAACGCAGCTCGTGCCCTGCGCCAACACACGCGGATGCCGGGTGAGTGATAGAAGAGGTCGGGGGACTGCGACACGACACACGCAGACAGGGCCGAATGAAGGAGGGGAGACGCCAAACCAGCAGCCTTCATGGCAGCAGAGTCATCGGGGAAGTCGCCGCCATACATCCACGTTCCGGGAACGAGCTCGGTGTCGAGCGCATACTTGAAACTGAGTAGTGAGAGCGAGAAGAAGCCGTACGTGGCCGTTAGGACACGGTTGCTGGAGCGACGCTACTGAGAAGTGGGGGATGTGTACAGAATGCTCTGCACGATGAACTTCTCTCCGCCCGCAATGCCGCCTATATCCAGCGGCTTGATGGTTTTCTGCTCCACTGGGAGATAGCGCTCGCTGATGATGATCCCTGTTGGTTGTGTGTATGTGTGTATGTGTGTTGTGTGTGTTGTGTGGTGTGTTGTGTGTGTTGTGTGTGTTGTGTGTGTTGTGTGTGTTGTGTGTGTTGTGTGTGTTGTGTGTGTTGTGTGTGTTGTGTGTTGGTTCACCATCAGCTGATCGGCCACTGCCACTGAGAGAAGAAGAAGGAAGAGTAGCGTACGGCCGTAGACCTCGGCGGCGTGTTGGAAGTCGTGGGCGAGGTAGGCCAGCTGCTGGTACTTGTTCTCGTCATCCTTGAGGCGCACCAGGTCCTGGAAGCGCTGGTTCCAGATGCTGTTCGAGCTGCAGCGGAGGTCGCCGCGGTCGATGCTCCTGAGCACCCGCTCCATCTCCTCCTCTTCGGACGTGTCCCACTCCTCCTCTTCCCCGGGCATCTCGTAGTCGGCGTCGTCGCTGCCCTCGTCTTCGTCCGATGAAGTGGATGATGACTCGCCCGACGTGGTGAGCCCATCGTCGTCACCACCGCTGTCTGTGTCGTAGCCGCCCAGTTCGCCCTCGGCGAAGTTGATGCTGGCGGCTGGCTGGCCATCTTCGCGCGGCGTGCAGGGGTTGGAGGGGAAGAGCAGTATATCAGCTTCGTACGCGCTCTTTTGCTGCTCTGCTGGCTTGTCACGGTCTTCTCCATCTTCTCCATCTTCTCCATCTTCTTCTGAATCGGATGACGCGAGCGAGAGGGAGGACGCGCTGTTCATCGGTGTGGCGTAGAGATTGGTCTCGGGCAGATGAGCGTCGCGATCCGCCGTGAAGCCCGAGTAGTTGCGAGGGGAGAGGCATGATTGTGGTGGGGCGGCTGCTGGCGAGGAATTTGATAGGGGTCGACGAGCGCGGCCAGATGTCGCTGGAAATGGCTGCAACGTAAAATCGAAATAATTATTCATCGCCGATCGTTTGAGCTTGTCGAAGTTGGACATGGTCACGTTGGTCTTCTGTGCAAACGCCGCCCTGGCCTCATGAGGATGATGAGGATCAGCCTTCTTTGTTGTTGCAGCAGCTGCTGCTTCACTTTCCTGATTGCCTCCATCCCCTTCAATCGGTGCTCGTTCGACTCTGCCGCCCTCCTTGACCACGAGGTAGCCATGAACCATCGCCCCCTCTGATTTACTTCGTTCGACCATTGTTGGCGCGGGTGGTGGCTTTCTGGATGCTGTGCTGCCACCCCTGCCGCCGCCACCCAGTCGAACTCCCCTCCGCCGCCGTCTACCGCTGGTGGTCATCGGCTCATACATCGAGCCGTTCCCCTCCTCCTCTTCCTCCTCCCACATCTTCTTCTCCATCCCCCTCGTTGCGGCGGTACGCCTCTCTGCTTCCTCTTCTTCGCTCCTTTGTAACGAAGTATCAGGCACTAGAATTAATTAATTGCGCTTTTAAATACAAATATTTCAGGAATGATGACGTCAGCATCACTCGGAATTACGGAATAAAACAGTCCGACCGACGCAAACTTGGAGCTTTTGGTGAGCTACCGCACTATTTTGGACTTCTTTCGCCGCAACACACTCGAATCGAATCATCACCATCGGAAGTTGCTTCGATTTTTTTTGGTTGCGGGGCCAGTGGGGAATCCATTCAATCAGCCCTCTCTTCCGATCACAAAGAAATAATAATCGAATCTCCATCGTTTATCTCCCGTCATGTCGGCCATCAAGGACAAGCTTGCGAAGGGGATGCAAAAGAGGTAAGGCCCTCTCATCACTATACACTCGCCCGATTGAGCCAAGCGCACCTTCCTTCCATTTCAAACATTTTCCTTCACCTCTACTTTCCCTTAATTTCGTGTTAAAAAAAAATGTGATTGATGTTGTTTAGCAAAGACGCGGTGACTGGCACGCCCGCGATCAAGATCAAGATCAGGGAGGCCACCTCCAACAAGAGCTGGGGTCCCACCGGCCAGCAGCTCCAGGAGCTTGCCCGCTGCAGTTTCCACTAGTGCGCACACTGCCCTCTTTTTCGCACGTGCTACACTCTCTGCTGACCGTACGAACGCACACACCCACCACCGCACACGCACACACACGCACACACGCATAGTTCGAGCTTTGGTATCATCATGCACAAGATATGGAAGCGACTCAACGACCACGGCAAGAACTGGCGGCACATCTACAAGGCGCGTGCGCTCGCCAAGCCGTGGCGGTAGCGGTGGCGGTGGAATGGGGGGGAGGGGGACCGGCACTGACTCGGTGGTCGACCACCCGTGCATTGGCGTTGTGGTGTTCTGCAGGCCCTGCTGGTGCTGGACTACTTGATCAAGAACGGGTCGAAGCAGGTCATCGTCGACGCCCGCCAGCACCTGCCCAACATTCAGACCCTGACCACCTACCAACACATCGACACCAGCGACAACGACGTGGGCCAGAGCGGTGCGTGCCCCCGCGACGCTGCGACGCGCGCGTGGGGTCACACGTATGCGCGAGCGATCTTCTCACGCGCGCCTTGGTGGTGATGGTGATGGTGCGGTTCAGTCAGGGAAAGGTCGCGGGCCATCATCGAACTGTTGAACGATCCGGAGCGCCTCGCCGAGGAGAGGGAAAAGGCCAAGCACAACCGCGGCAAGTACACCGATTCGATGGGCAGCGAGGGTGCGTCCTCCGCATAGGCATCACGCGATCCACTCCCGCGCGCGCAAACACCCCACGGTGACTGACCCTCGACCCACATGGCCCTCAGTCAGCAGGCGCGCCACCCGTTCCCGCGACGAAGACGAAGACTTTGAGGTTCGTCTCCTCTTCCATTATCTTTTTTGTTTTTTTTATTTTTTTTTAATTTGTTTTTATTTTATTTTTATTGTGGTTATTTGTTTTTGTTGCGTCTCATCGCGAAATCGTGGTGTCCGCCGCAGTCGAAGGGTGATGACTACCGAGGAGGCAGGGGCGCATCCCCGTCCTATGCCAAGCGAGGCGGAGTGTACGCCCCCCCCCCTCCACGCTCTCATCGTCATCGTCAACACTCCACTCACACTCGATCGCGCACATGCTTGAACAAATGCTGACTCGTGGCCTCGCTCTTCGAAACAGAAACTCTCCGCGACCGGGGCGAAAAGGTAGGACGCGCACCTCTAGGCGGACTCCTCTCGCCGTCACCACCTCACGCGTGCCACTGCTCCGTTGTGTGTTTGGCAGATTCCGATGAAGATGATGATATTCCCAAGCCGGAACCCCTGCCGCAGGAGTGGCTCGCCGACAGCCAGGAAAACATGAGCATCACCTACAACACCGACAGGGAGGGTAAGGTTTCCTTACAAGCAAAGTTTATGAGTAGTAGTAGTAGTGTTTTGGCTGACGGCGTTGTCGTGCAGCCAAACCACACAAGTCCCCGGTGCCCCGAAGCAAGCCCAGGAAGGCGCAGGCCACGCCGGGCCAGGCGCCTCCCGATCTGAAGGTCCGTCGACGCCCCCATTCACCCCACACGTCTGGAAGCTGCAACCCAGCAAACTGCGCGTGACGGGGGCACTCAACTAGTATGTGGTCGTCGCGGCAGGACAAGGCCGAGCAGTTGAAGGAGATGTTCGTCGGCCTGACCACCGAGGACGCCATCAAGATCCTGCGCAAGTGCAACTACTCCATCTCTGACGCCGCCCTGCGACTGTCCGACCCGCACCGGATGAGTAAGTACACCGGCCAGCAGCAGCAGCAGCGTCAACAGCAGGCCAAGGAGCAGCGCAAGCCCCGTACGACCTCTTTGCCTCTGCCCACCTCCGCGGCGATCGTCCATCGCTTATTGCTCATCGCCCCATTTTCCTTTTCGCTCGCGCTTTGCAGGTGCGCCGACGCTCGAGTCGACGAACACGGCGCCCGGTGCGGGTGGCAGTCTTCTCACGGACCCGGTGGTCGGCATGCAGAACCTGTCGATCGGCGCCCAGGGCTCGGGTAGCTTCGCCCCGGCCTTTTACGGCAGCGGCGTGGGCTTGTCCCAGGCCCAGCCGCAGCCGGGCCAGATTCAGGCCTACCCGTACGCGCAGCCGGCGGCGCTGCAGCAGCAGTCGTCGTTCGTGGCCCAGCCCGCCAGCGCTGGGTCGCCCTACGGGTCCATGCCCAGGACTCAGCCCCAGCCGCCCTTGTCCGGTTCGTTCTCGCCGGCAGCGCCTCTCGGCTCGGCCCCGTCAGGGTCTGCGCAGACCCAGGGCTGGACCTCGTTCGGGACCGGCACTCCCGGCCTCTACGGATCGTCGGCATCGACTTCGGTCGCCTCCTCCAACTCTTCGATCGCCGCCGCAAGCCCGCAGCAGCAGCCGCAGCAGCCCCAGGCCGCCTATTTCGCCCAACAGCAGCAGCAGCTCCAGCAGCAGCAACTGCAGCTCCAGCAACAGCAGCAACAGCTCCAGCAACAGATTCAACAGCAGCAGCTCCAGCTCCAACAGCAGCTGAAGCAGCAGCAGATGCAACAGCAGCAGGCCACACAGCCCCCGCTTTCGTCGGGCGGCGGCGCCTTCCAGCCGTTGCAGTACCCGCAGCAGGGGACCACCCCGCAGGCCGTCTTCCCCGCCACGCCCCAGCCCTACGGGTCGTCTTCGGCGCCGGCCGTCTCCTACACCGCCCCCGGCTCACCCCTGCAGTATCCCCAGTCTCCTCAGCTCCAGCAGCAGCAGCTCGCTCTCCAACAGCAGCTGTACCAGCAGGCACTCGCTTCCCAGTCGTCGCAACTGGCGCAGAGCCCATGGGCCGGTCAGCAGGCACCGGTACGCCTTTCTTAGACCCCGCATCGCTTCGTGGTCGTGTTGAGGTCCGATCGCTCACGCTTGCGTCCTCTTCGTCTTCATCTCTCGCAGTTGTCCGGTGGGTTCACGCCCTTTGGGCAGGTCGCCGCTGCGCCACAGAGCTCGGGCCTCTACGGGTCGTCTTCCTTCCAGCCATCGCAGTCCCAGCCCCAGCAACAGCAGCAGACCAGCACGGACGCGTTCGCGAGCCTCGTCGCACAGCAACTGCCCAAGGGCGCACAGCTGCAGTCGCTCTCACCCACCACGGTACGGCCCATGCGTTGGTCGTGTTTTTGTGGTGCTCGCTCCGTCTGATGAACGAGTGTGCGTGTGTGTGCGCAGCCTCAGCACCAGCCCGAGCCGAAGAAGACGCTGGCCCAGCTGCAGTCCTACCCCGCCTACTTCCAGGCTGGCCAGCAGCTCCCAACTGCCCCGCAGCAAGGTACCCCCCTCGTGACTGGGCTCAATGTTGGTGTTGATGGCCTGCTTACGTTTACGTGATCTGGCCTGGTACCAGTTGGCAACGGCCAAAACCCGTTCGGGCAGCAGGACTTCTTCTAGACGCGGTGGACAGCGGCACGACGTCGCATTGCCCCTTGTAATAAGAGTACAGCAACAACTAGCAGTAAAGCACTTCTCGCACATACACGGTGAGTGAGAGCAGCTCGACATAGAGTTGTGGGTGAGTAACGAACGTGTATTGATGTTTTAGAAAGAGGTACTCAACACGATCACTCCCGCTGACAATGCGCATGATCGGATTCCGGAAGCCCCACAGATAGATAACAGGGGGGATGAATAACGAGGGAAGAGGAAACGCCGCACTTAAGATCTACAACTTCGGAAAGAGCGTAGCTTACATGGCGTACTTGCGCGTCCATTCCCGAGCCGTGTTTTCATACCTCGACCTATCGGTTTTGTAGATGTGGGCGATCTCGGGCACGAGGGGATCATCTGCGAAGGAAAATTTTGTTTCGGTGAATAAGAAAAATGGGAGCGCAATTCAATGGGGGTGAGTAGGTTACCTGGGTTGGGATCGGTAAGCAGAGAGCAGATGGAGAGCAAGACTTTCGAAATGGTCAGGGCAGGACTCCACTGATCCTTGAGAATGTCGAGGCAGATGCTACCGTTGCCGTTGACGTTGGGATGATAGATCTTGGTTGTGAAGCTGACTTTGGGAGGCTTGAAGGGCTGGAGATCGATGCAAGAAAGAAGGAAATGGAAGGAAGGAATGAGGCACAAGCTTCGGTGAAGAAGGGGTGGGGATCTGGGAGGATGAAAAAGCAGATGCATCTGCTACTAGTTACGTACGTAGTCTGTGGGGAAGTGAATGTTAAGGAAGAAGACGCCACCCTGGTACGGGCTGTCAGGCGGTCCCATGATGGTAGCCGTCCAGTGGAAGAGATCGTCGCCAACGGGGCCAGCGCTGCAGTTTGTGGGCGGATCGCGTTGAAGATCCTGCAACTCTTTGTTGATCCTCTTCAGGGCCATTGTCTAATTCTACGATGTGCGGCTTGGTAGATGTGTTGGTTGATTAGATGTTTCTACAGCGCACCACGACACGACCGTCGGTGCTGCGGGGTTGAGGCGAAATAATTGAAAAGAAAAAATAGCGTGTCAGCGACATGAAAACCTTTCAGTTCTGGTTTTTGAGGTGCCGTCCACAAGCGTGTCCGCACAGCCCTGCGATGGCCGTGGTTTGCCTGCCGACAAGTTCGCACGGAGACAAGTTACCACCCTCCGGTGACGTAATCACCAGCCGAACTTTCGAAGGAAGCGAGAAGCAACCGAGAATCCCAGGATTTCCGCCGCAATAGAGATAAAAACTGTTTTTATCATATTATTAAGCATTTCCACCACGGCATGAAGAGATTTGTGGCTTGCACGACRGTGGGTCGTTTTTCRCGGCCTCTATTCTMCAACTGCCGACCGGTACTGCTGTCGCCCAATGCATTGCCTAAGTAACAGATCAAACGCTTGATGGCCACTCACCCCCCCCCCCAAGGCACTCTGCACGAGCCACGCGTGGGCAGAGCCAAGGCGAGGAGTGAAGATCTACACCAAGACTGGCGACGGTGGCGAGTCGTCCCTATTCACCGGCGTACCTCACCCTCTCGTCTGCTTCACCACGATTATGCAATTGCGTGGCCGTGACGTCACGCGTGGGTGGGCGTGATCAGGAGCGCAGGGCGAAGGAAGACGTGGTGTTCCACGCACTAGGCACCACCGACGAGCTCAACTCCTTCGTCGGGTACAGCCAAACCGCCCTTTAGCCTCGTTGTCAGCTTGTTGCCCATCAGCCCCTGTTGCCCGCTAACGGGCTGCATTCCTCCGCGTGCCGCTGGACAGACTTGCTCGTGAGTACTGCGAGCAGAGCAAGAACGGGCTGGATGAAAAGTTGCAAATGGTAGTACTTCCTTCTCGCTAAGACTGCGTGGCGGCTACTGAGCCGGGATCATGTCCGCTGCAGATTCAGTCACTGCTGCTTGACATCGGAGCCAACGTGGCCACGCCACGAAACGCAGCCGACGCCGATGCCCGTCTGCGTATGTATATCCAGCACGATCAAGCACCGTTTGCGGTAGTAACTTCGGTTCTCCTGGACAGGTCGCACCGAGTTTTCGGACGTCCATGTGGCCACTCTGGAGAAGTGGATTGACGAGCTCGATGCCGAGCTGCCGCCACTCAAGAACTTCATTCTTCCGGTACGCCACGCGAGATGTTTGTGCTGTGTCGCCACCGTCTCTGAGCCCGCTTTTCCTTCGCGCTCGTCCACGGCGTTCATCAGTCCGGTGGCCTGGCTTCTTCGCACCTGCACGTCTGCCGTTCGGTCTGCCGTCGAGCCGAGAGGTGCGCTCCTGCTCACACGACGGCGAGGCATGCTCCCCTCTCAAAGCGTGATTGCGTGTACTACACGTGCAGGTTGGTGACGCCACTTGTGAAGGACGGACAGGCGAGCCCAGCAGTGGGCCGATACCTCAACCGACTGTCGGACTTCCTGTTCGTGGCTGCTCGCCACGCCGCCAAGGCCGAAGGGAAGGAGGAGGTCATCTACAAGAAGCCCAAGGACTAACGTGTCTTCTGTCGACCTGTGGTGACCACACCGACCGTGTGTCGCCGATTTTGAGAGGAGTGGAGAAAGTGGCAGCAAATGCGCGGCAAGCACGACGAAAAGAAGAAAATGAAACACACACCGATGTGGGTTGCACCGGTGCCTACAGCAGTGCCCTGGGCGAGATGCAGCGCCCGATGGTGGGGCTCGGGCAAGATGGCACTGGCGGTGTGGATGTGTGCATAAAATAAAGCATACCAATCAAAAAGAAATACAACCTTCATTCGTTCGGTGTGAACATCGCGCCGGTAGCGTACGCTCCATCGATTGACGCCGCGGCGTCTCGTCCGATTCATCAGTGCCGAGTTCCTCCTCCTCCTCCTCCTCAAGGCGGCCTTCCATCTGTTCGCGTTAAAGTTCTCACGATCGTGGTGACTGCCGATTACCAGGTTCGCTTGTAGTCGTCCCAGACGAGGCAGAATTCGTCGAACTCTTGCCGCACCTTGGGGAGGAGCACGAGCACCTCATCGTACTTGCCATCGCGAGCCAGCTCCTCCATCACCTTCCCCACCTCTCGCACGCCCTCAGCGCCCACGTTGGCACTCGACCCCTTGATGTCGTGCGCGAGTCGCACGCAGTCGGCATGGTTCTGTCCCAGCTTCAACTCGGGCTCAAGCTTCACCAGCAACTCCTCGAGTTCGGTCTTGTACGATTCCATGAGATCATCCTCGAATTCGTGATCGCCCTCTGAGATCTGACGGATTTGCTCGAGGTTGAACTTTTCGCTCGGGAACGACATCTATGAATGGCAAAAGGCTGCAGGTGAGGATGGATGTGGCGCAGATTCAAATAATCAGGCAGATTACCTTGTCTTGGCCGCGTGTGGTGTGAAAAACAGGCAAGCGTGCGTGTATCTACCACGGAATCTGGCTTTAATCCCGGAATCGCCAGTTCCACTCGAGCTTTCTCTCAGTTTCGCACCTACAGAAGAAGCCAACTGCGAGAAACAACAAGAAAAAAAGAAAAGGACAAAGAAAAAAGCAGAGCAGGTTGGCAACTTGTGCTTGGCGCGAAAATTTGGATTTCAGATTTGTGCAATTAATCGTAGAGGAAGGAGATGAGGGCTGCAACGGAGAGCAAGGTGGCCACAACCCCTAGTCTTGTTGCTCCTCGCGGCTCACAGCTCAGATCTTCAAGAAAGGCAACCGAAAAGCGTCCCATTCGGAAGCTCATCGCCGAAGAAGGAGAAGAGGAGCGAACTGAGGCACGCGATGCGAAAGCCACTGGAGCTTCTGAAGCCTCTACTCTCCCACAAGCTCCTCCCGCTCTTCCTCAGGCCGAAAAGACGGTGCGAGTTACCGATGGGAGGTTCGTGATCAAATTGAAGCTCGATCAGACGGCTAAAGGCAGAGCAGAGCCAATTCTCGCCGCGCTCTACCCCACCTTCCCTACACGCACGCCCATCTCGATCCTGATAGACAATGTGCCGGTGCCTCTGCGGCAAGTATACGAAAAAGCTCAGCACATGAATCGGGAGCCATACCCCATTAACTTCAAAGGTGCATTCTCCACCAATTCAGCTCTTGCATAGAATGAAGGCTGACTCCCGATCTTTGCTGAATGCAGTGCAACAGTTGATTCCCCCTGAGCCGCCACAAGAAGCACTGCCAGAAGGAGAGCTCACCCTATGTGAGCTGAACAGCGACCTGCGTACGTGCACCATATCAGCACACTCCTTGTGGCTGTGACTTATAGACCCTGGGTGCTGACCTGTGTGCCTGCATGGTGCGTGGTACTCATCAGTGACCATGAAGGGTCCGGAAGATAGCGAGAGCTTGACTCGCTACATCAGCGCGGAGGTACCTCCCTACATGTGCTTCGCATGCCGCCTTTCTTGGCTCGCTCACGCACGGCCTTCACCCCCCTTTGAAATGCGCACAGGGCGTCAAGTACCCGAACATCATCATCCCTCTGGTTCAGCAAACCGATAAGGAGAAGAAGACCGTGCTTAAGCAGACTACCGCCGCCGCGCTCCCGCACGATGGTCTTCTCTCGCGATTGTTCCCGTGGGGCAGCACGCTCAAGCGTAAGCGCTACGAAACCCAGGGCCTTAATAGTTTGGATATCCCCTTCGTCAAGCCAAGCCAACAACAGGAAGAAGGTGCGCTTTGTCAATTCCGCTTTGGCATCGGTCTGCTGACCTATGGTGCTTTCCCATGTCGTTATCAGCCGAGCGGCCCATCAAAGCGTTCGCGTGGCATCGATACAAACAGATATTTGCCGTGGCCAGAGCCGACGACACGATCAGCATCTATGATCTCACCACCCAGCGTAACTAGCGTTCCCTCTCCACTCCAGCTTTCCAGTTCGGTTGTGTTAGCCGCCCGCGCCTGATTCCTTTCCTTTGGTACACAGAGTGGAGCCCCATTTGTCTGAAACACGAGCAACAGAAGGGCATCACGTCAATTGAGTGGCAGCCCCTTGCCGGTGCCGTTCTAGCCGTTGGCTGTGGGTACGACTCCTCCTCGCCCTGTCGCGAGCCACCTGACTAATGACTGGGTATAAGATCGGGCGTCCTGGTCTGGCGAGTGCCCCTGCCCAGCGGCCGAGACTCGTCTGGCGTGAGGTACTTCGTGTCTGCCGCGCCCTCATGCACATCCACGCTCTTCTGGTGCGATTGACTCAACGCGGTGCACGTGGTGTGTTCATGCTTACTGCGGCGCAGTTCGTTTTATGCCCTGGCGACCGAAAAGCACACCGCCACCGCAGCACTCCTTCAACACAGCGGCCACGGACCCGTGACCTCCATATCGTGGAGCCCGGATGGCCAGTACGCACCCGTTTACACCAACGCAGCTTGTGTCCGGTAATCACCAACCGGGTGGCCGCACAACGTGTGTTGGGTGCCCGATGCAGGTTCCTCGCGTCCGCTTCGCCCTACAACTCTTCCGTCATTATCTGGGACCGAGTGCTGGGCGTGGGCACGCCCCTCGCCCGCTGGAACGGTCCCGGAATTCACCTCGTCAAGTGGTCCCCCAACGGGCACTACCTTTTTGCCGCCACCACGTACGTCCGCTGTCTCCTCGCTCACGTTCTGGCCTTGTGTACTATCACTCGCGTGCGTGCTGCCGCATACCCACTTTCGGTCCCGTCTTCAGATCGTCGCTATTCCTCATCTTCGAGACAAAAACGTGGAGTGTCCAAAAGTGGAACTTCTCAAAGCCGTGTCAGGTGCGCACACCACCCATCCTACGCTTTCTCTCTTCCCTCACTCAAATATCGGGCTGGTACATGCTGCAGGCAGCAACGTGGAGTGCGGATGCGCGGTTTCTGCTCGTCTCCGAGGCGGGGGAGAGCACCATCCATGCCATCCGCTTCGGGAAGGAGCCTCCGCACATAGGTTCACGGCCCCCCTTCATACGCGATCGAGGCTCTCGCTCATGTGCCATACACTCACACGCACGCACCCGACACTGCAGACGCGGAGTACGTGCGCTGCGAAGCGGTGGGTCCGTATCAGGTGACGTACCCGTTGGCCGGCGATCGAAGGGTGGGCGGACCCATTAAGTCACTGGAGTGGGACCGAACCGGCGAACGGCTCGCCGTCACCTTCTCTGGCGACCAGGAGGGCGCCGAAGTTATCGCCCTCTTCGCCACTAGCCTCCAGCCCTTCCTTCAGCTCACCCCCAGGCACCTCCCCTCCCCTCACGTCTAGCTACTGCCTTGTAGACTCATTCTCGCACTCTTGTACCGTGCTGTGCTTGCGCAGGGGCTTCATTCGCGGACCTAAGGATGGGAAGAAGCCCGACATCGTCGCCTTCGCCAACCGTTTCCCGCGCGGGGCACTCCTCACCACATGCTGGCGCAACGGCAAGATCTCGTTCTGCCCGCGTACGCAACCCTCCCTTGTCTCTCTTGTCATGCAGGCTGGTGTCGGCATCTTGTCTAACTGCCCACGCTCGCTGTGTGCAGTCTACTTCCAACCAATCAACAGCGCGGAGCTGCACAAGTGGTGAGAGTGTGTCGGCCGTCTGTGTTCGTTCCCGTCGTGCGAACGAACTGGTGGCATGAGCCAATAAACGGCGAGCTTGCGTTGTTGGCGGAAGCTGGCTCTCCTTTGCGGCACAACAAAGATGAAAAGGGTCACCGTGGGCGAGGAGGAGGAGGAGGATGACGACTTGATGTTGGACGATGGGTGGGTGCAGAGGGACGAACAGAAGTACCAACTCAATCGACGGCTCAAGCGAACGGGCTACGGCCGCTGGCGCAAATCCCTCGATGCGGCCACCCGCTATGAGCTGGAGAGGGAGAAGGCCAACATGACGGCGTCCATCGAAGTGGACGACGACTATGACTCCTTCCAGAAGCGCAGACGAGACCAGGCCTCCTCGAACTCCTCTTCACCGTTGTCATCTTGTCGTTCTTCATTTTCGGCATCTTCGTCTCCGTCCCTAATCTCATCTCGCGAATCTTCATCTGGTGTTCTGCCCTCGCCTTCCTCCGCCCCCGGTTCATCATCGTCCTCTTCTTCTTCATCCTCTACGCCGGATATCCCGTCGGTCAGCTTGTCGTCGTCCAAGTCGATGTCGTCAGCCGGGTGGGTCGCCGGCGGGCGGACCAACAGCAGCCGTGTCCAGCAGCGGCGAAGCATCGGCGTGACCCGCGCCCACGAGCTCGAGCGTGCCCTCGAGCGCGAGGCCCAGGCCGTGGCTGGCGACGAGCCGATGACACAACGCAGCAGCGGGGAGAAGGACGAGCTGCAGCACAACAACGACGATGCCAAAGAGAAGAAGAGCAAGAGCAAGAACAAGGAGAAGGGCGACGCGGAGAAGAAGAAGAAGAAGCAAGGGTCGAAGCTGCTGTTCTGGAAGAAGGGCAAGAGCGGAGCGGATGAGGCGGCGGATCGGCCAATGAAGAATGGGGGAGAAGAGGGGGAGGGGTCGGCCGTCCCGGAACGCGAGCGGAGCGGCACGATGGACCTCTACGCCGCCATGGGCAGCGGCTACCACAAGCAACACCTGGCGCTCGGCCAGCAGTAGGCTTGGCCTCATCAGCATCACCACACCACACCACACACGTAATACACAATCTCACGGGCATGTGTATGTGGATTGACGATCAATGCTGTGTAGTGGTGCATGTGTATGACATCACATGGGCATCTCGGTCTTTTGGCCCCACAGCCGGTTTGCCTTGATCGCCTCGACCACCTCCCTGATCGTCGCACGACTAAATGCACCATCGTAGTCTCGTCAGCCACAGCACACACACAGCGCGCACACGCAAAGGGGGTTGGGTGAGAGTGCCTGTTGTCTTTGAGGGCGACGCAGAGCAGGAGTGGCCGTGTGGAGTACTGGGAGATGTCCTCCACGATCTGTCGCCCACACACCACGAGTGACGGGTCGTCCCTGCAGTCGGTGGTCGTGGTCAGCAACCGCCCACGAACGAGTACCATCGCACACGCACCACCGCACGCACACACATGCGAGGGTGCGGGTCTTACCTCTTGCCCAAAAGCGTATCAACAGTGAAGGTGGTCTCTCCCTCCTCGCTTGATGATGTGGCCTCATCCTTGCTGATTCGGATCTTCAATGTTTGTCAATACTAGATAGGAATAGAAAGGGTGCAGTGGGGGAGGCGAGTGAACCATGGTGCCGATCTTGCCGAGTTGGGTAACGATGACGAAGACGCAGTTGGCAAAGAGGCACACCACGAAATCGGTGGAGTGTCCGCCCACCTCCTGCACCCACTGCTTCGTCTTGACCGGAAACATGTCTGCTCCTCCCGCACCACCCGCTATGGCCGCTGCCATCATCGCTCGCATCACCCCCGCGTCTTCCATTTGCTTTTTTTTTGTTGTCTTTTCTGCGTTTTTTTTTTGTTTTTATTTTTGATCGAAAGATGGCGGCTCGCACCGTTCTTGGCGCGACTTCTGCTTCCACGTGCCGGCCGCGAGCCTCGCCCGCTTCTTCGCCTTCCTCTTCTCTGCCCGCTTCTCCTTCGATGCCGCTCTGTTCTCTTCTTCCGCATGCGGTACAGGGAGGCTCGCCTTCTCCGGCTTCTTCTGCGAACCCCTGTACTTCACCTGCTCTCTTTCTCTTCGTACCTCCCGCCTCTCGTAGTCTCCCTGGGCGTGGTAGCCGCGTGGGTATCGGTCGCGCTCTCTCGGGGTCTGACCCGATGATGCGTAGGTGGCGGCGCTGGGCCATCGGCTCAGGGGGCTGCGTGGGGCGGCCTGCTGGTGGGCCTGCGACTGCTGGGCCAGGTGGAGCGGGAGCACGTCGGGCAGGCACTCGAGGGCGTCCTGCAGGGCGTAGGATCGCAGGTACTCCAGGAAGTAGGGGTACATCTGCATCGTGAAGGCAGTGGCCGTGGTCGAGGCCGATGGTGGCGGCGCCGGCGTTGTGGCGGTCGATGGTGACGAAGAAGAAGATAAAGACGAAGACGAAGAGGGAGATGGAGATGGAGATGGTAGGGACGTGGGGGAAGTGGTGATGGAAGGTAGGCCCCGTTTCGTGGTGGTAGTGGTGGTGAGGTAGCAGGGCTCGCTCGTCTCCCTCCCCCGCCGAGGAGGCAGCATGTCGAAGAGGCGCACAAAGTCCTCCTTGTCGACCCATCGTACGGCGCACTTGTTCAGCGTACCCAGGAGCTCCATGGGCACCGTGACGGGTTGCCCTTGGATGGCCTGCGCACACGCACGGCATGAGCGCAAGGCTGGGACCAGACAAAGAACAGAGACACCGCACGTACCAGCGCCAGCTTGGCATGGGTCTCCTGCATCAGCTCGATGATGCGTTCGTCGAAGCGCTGGAAGAAGGTGGGAGAGGCGTGGGGCAGGTAGGGCACCTCCACGAGGAACAGCACCGAAAAGCCCAGCCCGTTCCACACCTTGAGCGACTGGTCGGATCTCATCCGATCGCGGATGAGGTCCAGGTGGTCTGTCATGTGCCCCACAACGGAGTAACGTCAAGCCAAGCCAGCAACACCACATCACGGGTGGTGGTATACCCTTGAAGATGCCGGCAGTCTCTTCGTCGAACTCGCGCAGGGCGGTGTCGATGGGGTCGCGGTCCGTCGGCTCTCGCTTGCCGCCAAAGTCGGACCAGTAGAGGTCCGACTCGTCGATCATGACCTGCCCGAAGCCCCTGCGCTTGTTCTTGATCCGGACCTCGCCGCCGAGCAGGAACAGCACCCGATGATCGTCGGACGACGACGCCTGGGTTGGTCGCTCCTCCTGCTCTTCCTGGTCGGTGGTGGCAGTCCCGTTGGCAAGAGTCGGTTTCTCTTCTGCGGCCATCTCCTCCTGTTCTCGCTCTCGTTCGCGCTTTCTGCTCTCCTCCTGCTCCTCCAGTTCGAGATCGAGCACCGCCGGCCGTTCGTGGCCTTCGTCCACGCGCTCGTCGTGGCTGGAGGCGCGTGCGTGCTCGGTGGCGACCGGGTGGGGTGAGGACTGGCGACCGGCACTGGTGCTCGGCACCACGGCATAGGGCAGAATCGAGGCCGAGCGGTAGAAGGTGTGGACATCGTGCTCAGCCGCAAGGTCCTTGAACACGAACGTTCGCTTTTGCATCGCTTCGCGCGGCGACCAATCTTTAATGTGTAAAATGCATGGGGAATGAACATAAAACAATATAAAAATACAGAAGTGCTGTTGGGATCATGACGGACAACGCACGTAAGCCGTGCATCCCCGCTTCCACAGCACAAGAGTTCAACTGGCTTGCCGTTCGATCGGAGGGCAGAAGGTGCAAGAGGGTAACAAAAGAAAAGGCCCAGGAAAGTTTTTTTTTTGCTCGATTGATTTGGCGAAGAGAAGATGCAGCGATTTACGAGCCTTGGTCGCTTGACTGCCCCTCGACTGCCCGTCGGAAATCTGCCCGCAGCTGTTGGGTGCGTCCCTTATCTCTGTTGATGTATGTGGAGAGGCGAGCCCTATTCTCCGGAGACATTTTGTATTCCCAATTTATGCTAATTTCAAATGATCTCCCCCCCCCCCGCTATCGCCATTGTGCAGCTCATCGTTTGGGCGTGCTGTCGGTGATGTCTTTCTGCCGAGCCCTGGCGCTATCGGCGGAGTGGGCGACGCCGGTGGATTGATCACGTGTGCAGTGCCCAAGAAGAAGGTCTCCATCTCGCGCTCACGGAAGAGGAGGCACGCCCCGGGCAAGGAGCGTCGCAACATCTCACACATCGAGGACTGCCGTGCCTGCGGCCAGCCCAAGCTGCGACAGCACGTCTGCCTGAACTGTGCCGGCTGGAAGATCAGCTAAGGCGTGTGTGCCTTCGTTGGCGTAACGAGATAGAGGGCAGTTCATGAAGCGATGATGGTGGGTTGTACATGGGCGCCAGGGCTTGGTTCGCCAATGATTGGGAATATTGGTTACCTGACCTGATGGGAGCGGGCGCTGTCTTAGACTTGCCTTCACAGAACACTTGGGTTTTGGATTGTCCCCACCTTCACCTGTTCTGCCCTCAGAGATCAACCTCACCAACAGTGGGCGCTCCGTCGACTGGGCCATCCACCCAGGCACCAACCCCTCCCACTTCCGACCCCTCTCAGGCGCCATCTCGTACTTTTCCTCTCCCATTTGCCTGACCTGCTTTGTAGGTCGAACCCTCCGGACTGCAACGGCCAAGTGACCAACGACGACCACTACAACGGCTACCTCTCTTCGGCTTCCCTTCTCCACCACTCGCTGTTGTGGTGAGTGGGAGAAAGGGCCTGTACAGCTTGTAAAGCACTCTCGGAGTTAAAATGGCACTGCACTGCCAGACGAGGGAGCTTCGGTGTACAAGGCAGGGATCATTAGCATGCCGTGCCTGGCGGAGATGGTAAGCGCGGGCTGGTAGGAGACGTCGTGGCCGGGAACCAGCGCCAGCATCACCTGTTGCAGGATGAGGCACGCCACCACCTTGACCTCCAGATAGGCCTGTGCAAGGCGCTGGTAGTGAGCGGCGTGAGCTGTGCGTGCGTGCGTGCGTGCGTGCGTGCGTGCGTGCGTGCGTGCGTGCGTGCGTGCGTACCATCTTGACGCCTAGGCAAGTGCGAGGGCCGTAGTTGAAAGGGATAAAGGGCAGCGTGCCTACGGAGGGCACCGGCTTGCCGCCGTTGTGTTGGCTGCCCAACCAACGGTCGGGCTTGCACGACAGCGGATCGGCCCAATAGTCCGGGTGCCGACCCAAGACCCATGGGCTGTAGGATATGTCGCTCTGGCATGCGATTACTCATGGTGCTTGTCTTACACGCACACGACAAGCTTACGTACCCCCGCCGGAATGAACGTGCCGTCAGGCAACACGTCGTCTTTCACTGCCGCCTTGCGGTCCACAGGAACGGGAGGATAGAGCCTATGACAAAAGGTTGGATGAACACGAGCGACAAGATAAAGATGGGAAGTTGAGCTCAGGTACCTCAGCGTTTCATTGATGACGCGCTCGAGGTACGTGAGCTGTTGCACATTGTCATAGCTGGGTAGCTCGCCCTTTAGCTCGCACTCGATCTCGTCCACCACCTTGAACACATTGTGATAGGTCAGGTCAGGAAGGTCGTCAGGCCGTACAGACACCCTAGGGTCATCATACCTGTTTCCGCACATCAGGGTACTGGGAGAGCAGGTAGAACATCCACGTCAGCGTCTGCGCCGTCGTATCACGTCCGGCAATCCTGCACGGCGGTCGCGGATGAGGCAAACGATTGCAGAATCTGATCGTCTGAGGGGGCCAAGGCCCATACATGAAGTTCATGATGATGTCCCGCAAGAACTTGTTGCTGAAGGGCAGTCCATCGTTGTCGGTGGTGTTCAAACAGCGCGAGAGCAGGTCGGCCCCTTCGTCAACGCTCTTCTGGCGCCTTTCGTCGATGACCTCCTGCGCGAAGGCGTCCAGGTCGCGCACCGACGAGCGCAGCTTCCTCTCCATCGGCGACCACGGGGTCCACTGGAATGCATGAGGGATGAAGAAAGCCAAAGGCGCGGACGGGACGTACCCTGTACCAGGGGTAGCGGAAGCGGTAGTCGCTTGCGATAGTGGTGGTGTCAAAGGCTTTGGAGAAGCTGACATCCTTCTTCAGTGACCCGATCACCTTGCCGAAGGCGATTTCTGCACGACATCAACCCTAGCCTGAGGTAAAACGAAACGCGCACTGAGGCGCAGGAGCGCCGCATACCTCCAATACAGTCGAGCGTGGCACGACAGAAGAGTGCTTGGACGTCCAATGGCTGGCCCTCGCTCGCCTTCAGAACCTCTACCACCTGGGAGACAGCAACGTTGATCAGTGAAGAGCGTAGTGGCACAAGTGCGTGAGCGTCGCAACTTACCTCTCGGCCGTGCCGCACGAAGATGGGTACCATGCTGCGCAGCTCGCGCACCTTGAAGAGGTGACTCGCGATCTGTCTCTGTTGCTTCCAGTTGCTGCCGTTGGTGTTGAAGATGCCATCGCCCAGAAAGGGATGCAGCGCTTCCCTAAAGTCGTGACCCTACCATGACCGCCAGCGAGTTTGCTACACTCTGCATTACCGCACAAGCGCAGAAGAATGCGGGTGGTACCTTGATGTAGTTGTCGAAGTTGGCCTTGAGGACGTGGTTGACCGCAGCCGGATCGATTAGCACAAAGTCGAGCGGCTTGCGTGGAACTGAGCACACCCACACCTTCCCGTACTGCACACGATGGTGAGAATCGAACGGTCGGGAGGAGAAGCTCTCGGACGGACAAACCTTGAGGGTCATGTCGTAAGCCCAGTCGTAGATTCTCTCGTTGTTGCTGACGGCGTCGATGAAGTTGTAGAAGATGGGGATGCCAGGAGGACCAGGCGCAGTCAGCCTCTGCACAAGATGGTGAGAGTCTCCGTCTTCCCCCCTCTAAACGAGACTGTTGTCGCACCTTGCGATCAATGCGCCATTTGATGCAGGCCAGCACGCACACAGCAACTACTCCCAACAGCACGCTCAGGAGGCTCGCCATCTTTTTGTCCCATCCGAGCTGTGCCCTTGCTCTTGTCGTGTGCAAGTAACGTTGAATCCGTGTGGCGTTTTGAGGCCGACCATTGGTGGAAGTTTGTTCCGCCAACCACCCGTTCTCGCAGAAATCCAGCGTCTGAGTGGCCGACAGGTGGGCTACGCGTCATGGCCCCTCTCCCCGCTGGGCCTCGTCACAGCTGCACGCTTGGGACCAGCCCAAGTGACTCGAAGCACTTGTCACTTTGTCTCGTCGTTGCGTTGTAACACAAGCTCGGGGGTTAAAGTAGTTGCGTTGTATTGGCCAGCCGGCACTCTACAAGTCCGAAGGGGGGGGTGGAGGATCGACG
>CACVKS010001023.1:0-12368 GCA_902749335.1 Acanthamoeba triangularis
CGACCTATCCGACCTATCACCGAACGCACGCGCCACCTGCCATGTGTGCGTGTGTCATGTCTCGTCAGCGCGTGTCGTGTCGCGTCGTGTGCGGTGGTACGCGTGTGTGTGTCGTGTGTGTCGTGTGGTGTACCGCGAGGACACCAAAGACTCGGCCGTTAGCGACGAAGCCGCCCTTGAGCTTCATGCGCTTCTTCTCCTTCTCGTTGGTGGCCTTGTGGTCCTCGGTGAGGTCGATGGTGCGCAGGTTCTTGAGGGTCTTGCGCGTCCACTTGCCCCGGTCCGCCGCCCGCCGGTCCTCGTCCGACATCCGCCGCTCCCACCGACGCGGCGTCGTCACCGAGTCCGCCGACTTTGACGACATCATCCCGCCCTCTACACGCACCACACATCCACGACACACGCCGCACGCGATACGACACACACACACACACGCACACGCACACGGGAGTCACAACACTTGAACGCGCACATCGAAGAGAAGGAGGCCACCGTACGGCTGACGTGTCCGGCCATGGAGCTGTCGGAGTTGGTCTTCTTGAGTTCGCCGCCATAGAGCCGCGTCGGCAGCGGCGAGAACGGTTCCGACAGGCTCCCCTTGCCCGAACCTGTTTTGTAATTTAATTTAATTTTTCCGTATAAAATGAATCAAATGTAAAAGCAAAAAATATAACAAAATAAAAAAGTAAGTAAATAAATAAATAATCGCGGACCTTTGACTTGGCCGAGCACGGCGCGGGTGTCGCCGGCGTGGGCGATGAAGACGCGGTTGTAGAGGAGGATGATGACCACCGCGCACGACCCGCTCGAGTCGCCCTTCTGCTCCGTGGTCCGGATCACCTCCCGGTCCATGTCCTCGAACCCGCGCCGGATGGCCTCGCGAATGCTGCGCACACGGCACGACACACGCAGGGGCGGCACGACATGACACGACACGCGGGTGAGCAACACACGGCACGACACGCAACGACACGCAGCACGCGGGTGTGGGTACAGGGCTTCGTTGATGAGCTCGGGGTCGCGGAGGAAGAAGAGGCCGCGGGTGCGCTGGTTGATGATGTACTTGTGCAGGCGCGTGCTGACCGTCTCCACGCACAGCGATCCGCCGTGGCCGTCGTAGACCGCAAAGAACGAAAGCGGCAGGTAGCTGCCCTCGTCGGCCTGGTCGTTGTTGTCATCGCCGCCCTTTTCCTCTTTCCCGCCATCACCGCCCTTGCTGCCCTTCTTCTTTTTCTTTTTCTTCTTCAGCTGCCAGGCTGTGGATTGAAAGAGGGGAGGTGGACAACGAGGCTAGTTAACAAAATGAAAATGAAATCTCAAAATCGCATAAATATGATTTAAACTTGCATTGCAACATTGCTCATCTAATCCTTCTAAATTCGCAACGGATCGAAAGAAATTCACAACATCAAGTGTGCGGCGCAAATGAAACAGACAGTGGCGGGGTACCAGGAGCTGAGATGTTGGGACACAGGTGGAGATGGGTGAAGGCCACCCAGCGATCCTCGTTGGCATGCCTCTTGCCCGCGAGAGAGTACACGCCAAACGATGCAAAATCCAGTTCCATTGCTGGACCCCTTCCAGCTGAAGGGCTTGTGTTGTTGTTCAAGATGCTACACGCCACACGGACATAATTTATTTGCCATTTTATTTTTGGTTCCCAAGGCAACACACCAGATGCCAGGTGGTCTGGCTCAACTGGTCTGAATAGGTTAGTTCAGGTTGTGGCTGGCCCTTGTGGCTGTTGGTGGGCCAGCCCTGCCACCCAGCCTGGATAGCCCACCACCACTGGCCGCCACTACACAACGCCAGGAGGGATCCGATCAGACGAGCCAGAGGGGACACCAAGAAGCGCTTCAGCTGACGGCGGTACCCGAGAGGAAGGAAGCGAAGAGAGGAAGGCGGACATGAAGTGGCAGAGCACGTCGGGACTGCCGCCCTCCACGCACACCGACACGAAGTCTCCGCGCCGCTCCGCGCTCAGCTCCTCGTGCCGCTCATCGCCCACCACCCCTGCCGTGGCACGCACACACGCACCGCACACGCACACGCACTTCAACACAACCGCACACACCCCGCGCACGTCCAGTCAATGGAAAACCATCAGATATCGAACCTTCGTCGCCCTGCGCTGGGTTCGCGCGGTAGGTGAAGGTGGAGATATCGGTCTGCTCCACCACCAGCACCTCCACTCGGCGATCATCATCGTCGCCGTCGCCATCGCCGCCCTCTTCCTCACCTGCATCCTCTTCTGCTTCCGTCTTCTGTTCCTTCCGCCGGGCCACCGGCCACTTGAGGTTGCGCTGCCGTCGGGCCTTGTCCACTTGCCACACCCCGCACAGCGGCGGCGCTGCCTCCTCCTCGGTCGCCCTCGCCGGCTCTGCGTCGCCCGACGACCCTGACGCCGACGGTTCATTCAGCGATGACGGCGAATCCCCATCAGGCGCGTCCGGCTCACGCTGCTCGGGCTCGGGCTCGGGCTCGGGCTCGGGCGTGTGGTTGTGGTGGCGATGATCTGGCGGTGACCTATTGTCGCCGGCCACGCCCGCTGCAATCATCAGTCGCCGCCCGATGGCCTGGCGCGCCACGGCCACCTGGGCACGCTCGCGCGCGACCTCTTCTTCGTGCTGCGACGACGAGGACGACAGGTGGTGGCGCACGAACTCGCCGGCCGCCCTGACGAGCCCGCGCCAGCCGCCGGCGCCCAGCCACGTATCACCGGCGCTGTCGCCATCGTCGGCCACGACAGCCGCGGCGACGGCGCGGTGGAGGACCACCAGATCAGCCACTGTGCGCGGGGGCAGCGCGACCACCTCGTCGCTGTCGCCTACCCGCGGCAGGGCCAGCTTGACCCACCGCTCGGCGTGTAGTGGCCGCGGGTCGCCATCAGCAACGTCGGCTTCGGCAGAGGCGGTGCGGACCTTGAGCTCGAGCTGGTGGCCCCAGGGGCCTCCGCGCAGCTTGAGGCCGCAGCCCTCTTCGACCCACCGCCCCAGGGCCGCTTCGTCGTCGGTGGGTGATGCCAGCGCCGCTACGCCGTCTTCTTCCCTCGCGGCGAGCTCCTGTGGAGAAGGGCCGCAGGGGGCGAGGTGGAGGTAGTAGTCCGTCCGCCGCTCGACGGGTCCGCCTCCCTTCTTCTTTTTGCCGCTACCCTTCTTGCCCTTCTTTTGTTCTCCATCTTCATCATCTTCTTGTTCACGGATCTTCTCCTCCTTGTTTTTGCCCTTCTTGTCCTTCTTCTTCCCCTTCTTGTCCTTTTTCTTGTCCTTCTTGCTCTTCTTGCGCTTCTCCTCTTCCTTTCTCTTCGCCTTCAAATCCTTCCTGTAGCGCTTGGCCCAGAGAAAGACGTCGAGCACGGCGTCTTCTTCATCTCCCGCCCTCTCCTGCCCCGTTGGCGGGTGCTCCACGGGGATGAACACCCGCAGTTCCCACCCCGCCACGCTCCACATCTGTCGAGTTTGTACTCTCTCGCTTCGCTCTTTTGCTTACAATCTCCGTCACAGAAGTTGCTCGAGGTCTCCAACCACGGCTTGCGTGGACCTCGCCTGAGCTCCTCCCAAGTTCCAGTGGAACCGCCTACGCGAGCAAGTTTGCCATCTTCTTCCTTTTCACACAAATGGCCCCATTTCGTGATTGCAGATGGAAAAAAAAAAGTATTCAAAAATGAGAACACAGAAAGAACTGAAACAGTCGCTTACTGCTTGCCGTCCATCATGGCGTTGTACTTGGCGTGCGTCGAGACGTTCCTGTCGCGGCCGAGCAGCTTGGGCGAGTCCCTCTCGAGGTAGGGCTCCTGACCCTTGGACGAGAGCCTGCAAATTGAGCGATTAGCACCGCAATTGAACAGAAGATGGCGAAGCAATTGGTCATATATCTCAACATGTCGAGTGAAAAGGGAGGGCATACACAATCTCGTTGTGGCCGAAGAGGGTCCTGGTGCTGACGTAACCAGCCCACGCGCAACCACCGGCGATGAGCGGGAACAGGGTGAGCCACACGGGCTTAGTCTATGGAGCATAAGGAAGCGAAGTCCGGTGAGATGGAGAAAGGGTGGAACGAACGAAAGAGCATCATTGAATCGATGGATTCGGCATCGGAAGATTAAAAAATGAGAGGGAGAAGCGGAAGGAGCCGTACGCCTTCGTTGAAGACGCCGGGGGCCTTGCGGTTGAGTGCGCTCCAGGACATGTTGCAGGTGGAAGTGCTGGAAGTGATGAGGTGGTGTGGGTGTACAAGAAGATGAGAGTGCCAGCGCAGAGCCACCGCAAACCTCGCCAACAGCAAACCCCGAAGCGAAGTTAAATTCAAAATATTTCAGAAATGGCTCTACTTGTGCGGCACTAAATTCCTCAAAAGCCCACCGGAGTTCAAGATAATTTGAGGAAATGGCAAACGTCCACGACCCAAACACGCGCCTGGGCTGTCGTGGCCACGTACGCGGCGAACGCTGATCGGCCGATCATCGCCTAGGCTTCCACCCACCTTCACCCTTCTTCCAACAACAGGTCCGCCTGCACCGGACGAGTAATCGTCGTTTACTGTTCTCTTTCTCTCTCTTCTTACAGGCCGAACATGGACGAGTAATTGCTGGCGTAGGCCATCGGCGGCATGTCCGGATGAGGCTGCAGGCAAACGCAACACCGCCACAGACACGCATGTCCAGATTAGCGCGCGTGTTGTGTGTGTGTTGCCGGCCGTGTGAGTGCGTGTGCGATTGTGGATGTTGCGCGTACCACGGCGTCAAAGGTGACGAAATTGGGCTTGAGATCGTCCTTGAAGATCACGATGGAGCCCTTGTTGCCCACCTGATCGCAGTAGTTGGGGGCGGAGAAGACGGTGATGCAACGACCGTCGTGGGCCACCTCATAGCCTCCGTCCTTACACTCGTGCGAGCGCACGACGTACTCCAGATTGTTCTGCTCAAGGAACCGCTTCGTGACATCGGGGCCAAAGGAAAGACCCACGCCTGTGCAATTCGACGTGCGATAACATAGGTCAGTCACTCCGTGTCGTGCCGTATGGTGTGTGTGTGTGTGTGGTGTGCGTGTGTCACGTTACGGACCTCGCTTGGAGGGCGATCTGCCGGGCTGGGGCTGAGGGTCGGCCCACATGATGTCGCACATGATGCCCTCATCCGGCGGCTCTCGGAAACGATCCAGCTTGCGAATGTCGTCCAAGGTGACTCCGTCCTTGGAGAACAGCCCTCCGTGAACCACCAGGATCTGCGAGTTTGCGGCCGCGTGAGAGGGAGCGCACGAAGGAAGATAGATCATCATCATGATCACCATCGGTGGCTGAGGCGCACCTTGTTGTTGATCAGAGTACCCAGGGGCTGTGTGCAGAAGAGTGCGGTGAAGAGCTCGTAGATGAACTGCGAGTACTTGGCCTTGACCTCTCCCTCGAACCCGTACACCTGCAGCAGGGGGAATGAATCTTTTTCATTGGCCAAGCGCACTCCCCATTGACAATGGACTGCCCGGACACGCACCTTGTTCATCGTTTGCGCCTCGTGGTTGCCCCGGTTGAGGAACACGTGCTGCGGGTACAGGTACTTGAATGCCAACAGGGTGAGGATGACCTCGGTCGAGAAGCTCCCTCTGCATAGAGGGTAGCGAATGAAGGGCTCCGTAAGCAAGCAAGCAACGCCGAGGGCTTCAGCCAGAGAGCAAGAGTCAGCGTACCGGTCGACAAAATCGCCGTTGAACACGCACGGGTTGGTTTCTGATGGGTAGCCGTTGAGCTGGAAAACGTTGAGCAGGTCGTAGAACTGCCCGTGCACGTCACCGAACACGGTGACTCGGCCGCCCGCGGGGAAGTTGAAGTCCACCAGCGTCGCCTCCGCCTCAAAAATCTTCTTCGTCTCCGACAGCAGCCTCAGCACGTACCTAGAGGTACCGACGAACACACAGCCGCGATTGATCGCACACCAGCGGTGAGCACACCGTCAACTACTGTTTGAAACGCCGGCGGGCGTGGACGTACTTCTTGTGAAGCCTTTTCTGCTTTTTGAAGTGCTCGATCATCTGCACCACGAAATCGAGCGTGATGGGCCCTTGCAGGTGGGGTCCGTCATAGTCGCTGTCCACCACTGCACACACGACACGACACACACGACACACACACACGACACACATCTCGTCATTCTAATGGTCGCAGGTGAACCCCCATAGTCGAACGAAAGCGGAAGTAGCGCTTGCCGGTTGCGCGGTCTTGTTGCGGAGCCGTATGGGATGGGTACCGATGGCATCGATGTCGCCGATGGTGTTGAAGGGCGACGAGGCCAGATGATCGACGGCAATGGCATCGCTCCAGCGGGCCTCCTTGTAGGCCTTCTCGCACTCCTTATACTTGGCCCGGCAGTCTCTGTCCTTGGGCGCGATCTTCACCGCCTGGCAATCCGACAGACAGCCCCCCCCCCAGCAACGTAAGCCAGTCAGTCTCCGTGGCACGAGCTCGGCGCCCGTGCTTCGCAAAGTCGGCGAAGAAGGAGAAGAGGAATCGTGTACCTCCTTGAAGTCCCGCAAGCTGTCTTTGAACTTACGGAGCGCCAGGCTGGCGCTACCTCGCCGGTAGTACGCCTGGGGTGCGAAGAAGAAGAAGAAGAAGCAGCAGCAGCAGAAAAGCGGGGCAAGCCGACGCCGTTAACCAGGTGAACGCCCACGCGGAGAGGGAGTGCGGTTACCTTCACGTAGGTGGGGTCGAGCTCAATCGCCTTTGTGGCATCTTCGATGGCCGAGCCGTAGCTCTCGAGTTTGATGTGGGCTGCGGCAAAGAGCACGGCCGAAGAGTGAGAATGAGGGAAGGAAAGGAGGGAAAGAGGATCTCGGTACCGAAGGCACGATTGGCATACAAAATCGCTGTGGGTGCAATTTCGATGGCCTTCGTGTACGCCTCGATGGCGGGCTGAAACTTGTGGTCTGCACGGAATTGGAGCCAAAAGGCATCAGTTAATCAACGCAGCAAACACTGGCACCACCCAGCCGCAGCAAGGTAGCGACGATGAGATGAATTATTAAAAACAAAATCACATCACATTTGCGTAGCACAAAAGGCACAAGGGCTGTACCTGCGAAGAGCTTGTTGCCCTCATTCTTAAGCTTGTCTGCCTCGGCTTGCATCTTGGAATCACGTCCTACTTGTTGCCGCAACCTCAGCACCGTGCCAAGAGAGAAACGACCGGTAATGTCCGCCTCGCGGGCTTTTTCCTTCTTTTTCCTTCTTTTTCAACTTTTCATTTCGCTTCGCGATTTGGTCTACACAAACCCAACATCAGGAGCTGGGCCTGTTGCTGCTGTTGCTGCCTTGGTGTATCTGGTCCCTGATCTGCTGCAAGTTGACGACGAGGAAGAGGGCCGAAGCATCGGCATGCAGGGTGCCGTCCTCGCCGTCGGTGAGGGTGGCGGTGACGTACACCTTGCGCCCCTCGACTCGGTCGATCCGCGTCTCGATTATCTTTACACTCCCTAGCGGCGTGAACTGTTTCCACGTTTGCGCGACACAACGACACACAACGACACACAACGACACACAACGGCACACAACGGCACACGACACACAGTCCAATGATCAAAAGCAATAGTGTCAATGCTGAGGAACAAGAGCTTTGAAGATCAACGCGATGGAAGGAGCGGAGCCATACCTTTCGGTAGTTAACATTGAGGTTGAGGGTGACGGCTCGTTGGCCCTTGAGCCCCTCCACAATAGTGCTCCCCAGCACGTTGTCAAAAACGGTTGCCAGCGCCCCGCCGTGCACGCACCCTGCAGCCCATTGCCACCAACAACGCGTGCACGGGGCGTGGGTCGTGCGTGTGCCGTGTGAGCGCCCACACGATTGGGTGGTCATCGAGAAAGGGCAGTATGTGTGGTGCAATGCTCCACGCGTAGAGCGATGTTCGTACCGGGCGGACCCTCGCACCGGGTGCCAAAGTCGATGAAGCCCATGGCCGACCCGGCCTCGTCGTTGAAGTAGAGCTCGAAGCCCTTGAACTTCGAGTCCTGCCACACGTAGTGCTCTACGCGCCCAACAAAGACCATGTAGCGTGTCCAATGTCGTGAGCCAATCAGAAAATGCGGAGGGATTCGACATTCTCCCACATTCCACCCAAGCCCTTGCCATCAGTGGGAGGGGCCAGGGTACCACCGCGGGCACCCAGAGCGCGGCGGTCGTCGATGGTGGGCAGGTTGATGGCCCGCCACCGCGGGTCGGCCTGCACTTCGGCCCGCCGCTGTCTCGTGCCGCTCGTGTGGGTGGGGTCCGCCTCGAGGCTGGGCAGTCGGCGCTGCAGCATCGGAGGTGGCGGCACCACCTCACCACCTCCTACACAAGCAAGTAGCAGTAGTAGTGGTCAGCACGCCACCCTCATAGATAGGATAGGGTGGTGCGCACGGTCGGAGCTCTCCGAAGATGGAGGAGAGGTGGCAGTCTCTGCCGCGAGCACGGGCCGAGAGGAAAGGAGCACAAGAGGAGACCCACGCAGATGCGGCCACTCGGTGGCGGAGGCGGCCACCCCCGCGCCCAGGGCGGTCCCCACCACGAACGCGGTGCGCCACCTTGGTCTCATGACTTTTCTTTTTCTTTTTGCTTTTCCGCCTGGCTCAAAAGGAAAAAAGAAATCCGAGGTTTTGTGAAATTTGTTCCGAGTAATTTCTCTTTTGCTGACTGGGCGAGACAGACTCAAACCTCTGTTTGTCACTGCAAACGAACACTCAAGCTAGAGATGGAGGCACCCACACCAGACACCACTACACAGCCACCACAGGAACAGCTGCCCACTGGTACGTCCCTTTGTGTTCTCTTATCCTCCACTGGAAAGAACAATATTTTGTAATATATTTTTATTATATTCCAGGTGCACCGGCGACAGGGCCGAGGTTCAGGCGCTACGCCTCCATCGAGAACCACCAGCTCGAAGCCGAGACGGTGAGGACCGAGGGCCATGCAGGCACGTACTACCTCCCGCGCTCCACAGCCACGCCTCAACTGACCGCGTTCTTCTGCGTGGGGTGGTCGTGTCGTGCTGTCGTGTGCTGGTGCTGGTGGTGTTATCGATAGAGGGTGAGTGGGTGGTGATGGAAAAGGTGCACGGCTCCAACTTCTGTTTCCTCACCGACGGCTCCACCGTCACTGGCGCCCGACGCAAGGCCCTCCTCGCTCCCGGCGGTACGCGCTCACGCCCAGGCCCTGTGTGTCTCGGTCTCACGTACTGCGTGTCCCATGCGTGTCGTGTGTGTGTTGTGTTGTTTGTCGTGTGCTGATCGGGCGCCCTGCTTGTGTGTGGAGCAGAGAAGTACTACCCCGGGTGGGAGATCCTGCTCGAGATGTACACCGACCGCGTCCTGCGCGCCTTCCAGCTGCTCCAGGAGCACTACGCCGCCCACCCCCCGCCTCGGCGCCGTACGCACCACACCACGTTCCTCGCGCGCGCCACACACACACACGCATCATCGCACACGCACACGCACACACATGTCTTACAGCGCGACACATGGCTGACGCGCGGGAGACGACCAGGGCTGGACGATGACGGGAAGCTGCACCAGCTGTACGTGTACGGGGAGCTGTTCGGGGGCATGTACCCGGGCCTGCCGACGCCGCCCACGCAGGCGCACGTGCAGAAGGGCATCTACTACTCGCCCACCTACGAGTTCTTCGCCTTCGACCTCCACGACGGCCACGGCTACCTCGACTACGACCTCGCCGAGCGCATCTTCCAGACCGCCGGCTTCTTCTACGGCGAAGCCCTCCTCAAGTACCCCACTAATTCTTTTTCCATTTTTGTTTTCCATTTTTTTTCATATTATTCTTATTATTTGATATTTTCACTTTTCCTCGCGAGGCCGAGGCTCACGCGTGTGTCATTGGTCGTGGTCGTGCAGGGGTACGTTTGAGGAGTGCCTGGCCTACCCGCACGAGTTTACGACGACGCTGCCGAAGCGGCTGGGCCACCCGCCGCTGGTGGGGGCGCGGTACGAGGGCTACAAGAACCTGGCCGAGGGCRTCGTCATCAAGCCGGTGCGGAACGCCTACTTCRCCAACGGGTCGCGCGTCATTCTCAAGAAGAAGATCGACCTCTACGCCGAGATCATCGACATCCGCAAGCGCGAGCCGGTCAAGCGCGACCGCAACGCCAAGCTGGGCGACGACGCGCGCCTCGCGCACGAGCTCGAGAAGCTCACCGGCGAGGGCGCCGACGTCGACGTRCGGTGGCTRTGCGACGAGCTCGAGCGCTACGTCAACACCAACCGGCTCACGGCCGTCGTGTCMAAGATCGGGTTCGAGGACGAGGTGCGGCACCGGCTGCGCTACAAGCGCGGGCAGCTGATCGGCCTGCTGGCCAAGGACGCGCTCGACGACCTGCTCAAGCKGCCCGAGGCCCGCGCGCGCTACGACGCCGTCGCCCAGAACAAGTCCCGCAAGCAGGTCGTCACCCGCCGCCTCAACACCCTCGCCGCCCGCCCAGTCGCCCTCTTCTTCGACCCGCCAGCCGATGCCAGCGACGCGCCAGCTGCTGACGTCAGCGACACCAACGCYRCTTGAGCGAGCMAATCGTTACCGACRTGTAGGGCAKTGAYMCAYTTAAGGGGGGTAAAACCGTTACAAGGGAAGATGACGCGGGGGGCTTAGAGGGCGGCCTTCTTGGGGGCGTAGACGTTGCGGGCGGCGTAGGCCTTGATGCGCGGGCGCTGGGCGACGGTCTGGTGGGCCTTCTTGACCAGCGGGAAGGTGGCCAGCAGGGCCGGCCCGCCCGGCAGCGACACCAGCGTGTTGAGCGCATTGTACAGCGCGAAATCGGCGTAGCTCGCCTGGTCCAAGCAATCACACAGCATCGACGCTCAGCGCTAGTATTGCAGGACCGCCTCAAGGGGCGCTATTGGTACCTTGTTGCCGACCAGGTAGCCGTTACGGCCGTTCTTGTCCAGGAGGGCGGTGAAGAACTGGAACTGGGTGGGCGCTTGGTTGCTGAGGAGGTTGCGCAGGGCGGCGGGCTTCTGGTCGTCGGGGGTGCCCAGGGTGTAGCCGAGGAGGGTGCCCAGGAAGTCGTTGGCGCCCTCGTAGGCCACGTCCACGCGGGCCGCCTCCGCCTCGTTGGCTCCGTTGTAGCCGTGCTTGCGGGCCAGGTAGCGCGCAATCGACCCGCTCTGCACGAGCCGCACGTCACGATCCTCGTAGAGTGGGATCTGACCAAAGGCCAGCTTGTCTGTTGGTGAGGCATCAATGAACAGGTGCCTTCACTTTGGGCGGTGGGTGGGTAGGGGTGATTACCTCCCAGCTGCTGCTTGAGGGCGGGCCAGTTGGTCGCGGAGACGTAGGCGTAGTCCACGCCGGCGTCCTCGAGGATGAGGCGGGGCACCTCGGCGCGGCCGGCCAGATCAAAGTAGGTAAGGGTGGGCTTGGTCACGGACATCTTCTTCTGCTCTTGTTGCCGTTACACTCGAAAGTACACTGTTGTGATTTGCCAAAAGAGGAAAGTGTGGTACGTGGAATGCTTGCCTGGAATGTGGAATGAATGTTTGACATGTGCTGTATGGCACCGTGGGTGTGCGCTACACGAAGGTGCCGTACTCCGCCTCCCCCGACTTCTTCCGCCGCTTCTCCTGGTGCTCGGGCGATGGTGGCGACGTGGGAGACACCCAGGCGCCGTCCTGCGAGAGCTCCATCACCAGCATCGTCCCATCCACGCTCTTCTTCTCCATCGCCGTCTGCATCGTCATCTTCTTCTTCTTCTTTTCCTCGTCGTTGTAGCCGTAGGCGTCGTCGTCGTTGCCCGCATCGAGCAGCTGGGCCGCAGCGTCCGCCTGCTCTTGCTCGAGGGCGAGCCGGGCGTCCTTCTTGCGCTGGCGGTCGAGGGACCAGGTGACGGCGATGAGGCCCGCCATGATGAGCAGCCCGCCGATGGCTACCCGCCCCGTGAGCTGCTCGCCCAGCAGGACCCACGCAAAGAGCGCGATCATGAGCGCCTGCAGGCAGTAGAACAGCGCCACCGTCGACGCCGCGATCTGATGAATCGCCCACGTGTTCAACGAATACCCTACGCGGGCGCGCACACACACGCACCGCACACACGCGCGTGTGTCATACATGATTAGTGTCTCGATCGTGTTGTGTGCGCACACGTGTGCGGTCTCTCTGTGTGTGTGCGACGCGAGGTGGTACCGATGACGCCGGCGACGAAGGCGCTGTAGATGGTGGAGAGGTAGGCGTTGAGCGGGGCGGTGCGGGCGACGTCGACGACCTCGTCCCAGAAGCCGACGAGGGTGATGGGCACGATGACCACCAGCCCGACGGCGAACACGAAGAAGTTGAGCACCGTGGGCGTGACCCGCGCCGTGAGCGGCTTCTGGAGCACGATGAAGAGCGAGAAGCACAC
>CACVKS010001024.1:0-19039 GCA_902749335.1 Acanthamoeba triangularis
GACCGCGACCGCCGGCAACATCACACGCTTCACGTGCTGCTGCTCGTACGTCGTGTAGGCCTCACGTCCCACGTACTGCAGCATCGGATAATGCCCTGATAAGGTTGTTGTTATTATTACCGTTGATATTATTATTATTATTATTATTATTATTATTATTTAAATTGATTTTATTTTAAAAATAGATAATTGTGAGTTTTAAATAAAGAATAAAACTGTTTATATTAACGAAAATAAATAGGAGAGGGGGTACCAATTTGCATGAACCAAATAATGGCGGTCATGAAGGCGGTAGTGGTGAGGTGCACCAAAAACATCAACACTTCGGCCGCCATGGCTGGCGCTCACTTTGCCCACAGTCTCAGTACTCTCCGCCCCGCAGCGTCGTGTTTGGCACGAGAACGGAGTTGCCTCTCGGCGCATTGTGCGCGGATTTGATATTGTTTCATTTCTTTTTTGAAATAAATCATTTCTTTTTGTGTTCTCTACTCCAGTGATCTTATCTTAGCCACCTCAGCCAACACGCCCGGGTTGTCCCGGCACAGCAACTCTACCACCTGACCAACCCCAACCCAGCCATTAGTGGCGCAACGGCAGACGTTGAACATGCCGGCAAGAGGAAGAGGTGGATCAAGGGTACCTCGGTGGCGAGGGACGAGACGGTGGGGTTGGTGCTCTTGGTCAGGAGGACGACGCAGTTGAGCCCGTTGAGCACGGCGTAGCGCGCCTTGCTGTCGTGCTCCAGGAACGTGTTCCGGAAGGCCTGCGCCAGCTTGCTCTCCTCCTCGCTATGCTCTCCCCCTGCTACACGCGGGCCGATGGTATGAGTAGCCGGTTATCGTGGAGGGACCAAGAGCTCCAAGCGAGGGGAAGAGGGTGGTACGTGCCTGAAGGTCGTCTGGACAGGATGCGGTGCAGGGCCTGCAACGTTTCGGTCATTTGCCGGGCGATGAACGAATCGCTCTGGGGTTCAAAAATGTAGGCCTGCATGTTGCGGATGAGCATGGCCGCGCCCAGCGGCGAGAGCTGGCCGAACCGCAGCAGCGATCGAGCACAGAAGATCGTTAGGCACAGCTCCACCCTAACACCCACCCAATCCCGACCGCGCGTAGGTACCTTCTTGTAGTCTTCAAAGCCGCAATCGGTGGAGAGAAGGCCGAGCAGGTGAATGAGGTCGAGCTGCAGTTCGGGCTTGTCCGCAAAGTCCACCATCAGGTCCATGGTCGCCGGGACGTACCCCTCGAAGATCGACGAAGACAACTGCGCGCGCACATCATCATAATACCCGCACCACATCAGCACATTAGGACTACTCGTAGCAGAGGGTACACAGGCGAGCGCTGTGGCCTGACACGCACCTCGGTCTTGCTCTGCAGAGTAACGTTGAGCAGCTGCACGGCCTGCGCCACAACGCTGCGCAGGGTGGTCTTGCAGACGAGCGCCTGCCGCAGTGGCTCGGCGCCAGTCTCGGCGATGGCCCGCCGCAGGGTCGCGTCGTGCCGGGCGAGGTTGGTCAGCACGGCCAGGATCTTCTCCTGCGAGTAGTGCGTGGTGGCCGCCTCCCGGAACAGCCGGAAGAGCTGGCCGATGGCCCGCCCGCCCTCGCGTTGGCCGAACTCGACCGCAAATGCGCGGTTCCGGGTCAGCGAGTTGAGGATCTTGTAGAGGTGGAACGCCGCCTTCTCGTCCTTGGCCACAAACAACTGCTGGTAGAACAACTCGCCTGATTGTCCGTGTGGTGCGGGAACGTCAGACTGTTGGCGCCACAACAAACCAGGGCGTGCGTGGGTGAGGCGAGGGTACTGGTCTCCTTGATGAGCGCAGGGCTGGTGGCCTCGCCCTCGGGCTGGCCGGAAGACGGTGCGGCAGCAGCCGTGAAGGACCTCCGAGGAAGAAGGGTGGACGACAGCTGCCACGGTGCGTGGTGGCCTGGGCGCAGGGAGCACCGGGTCAGCGTCGCCGCCGCCGTCCTGCTGCGCAGGTGGCCAGCCCCGAGCGTCGTGGCGGAGAGGCGTGGCGGCACCAGCGCTGGCAGCCTGCCACCAGCACCAGCTACAAATTAAAAGAGAGAATTAAATCGCTGACGTAAATCATCGAGAGATCGCGAGTTACGAGAGCAAATCACCGCGTACCACAACGAACCGTAGTAAGGAGAGATGAACGGGCCTTCATTATCCTTCTGTCCTTCGTCCTCCTCGCTCAAAAAGATAAAACAAAAAAGAAATGATATAAAAAATAAAAATAAAAAATAAAAAAATAAACTAAGTCAGCAGATAAAAGCTAATCAAGAGAAGAGCATGGACAAGCCATCGCTTACGTTCACGTTTGCGGCGCCCAAGAGAACCACACAGAGAAGACAGCCGCCTGTGGGCCACGACGGCAGCGGCGCTGATCCACGGTCACCCGCAGCCAAGGCCATGGCGCAAGACATCGCCGTCATGCTCACCAACGACGACGCTGCCGTCAGCAAACTGTACCTCTACCTTGCCAACATGCACATCTTTGTTGTTCCATCTAATACCAATCTCATCTCCCACCGGGGCAGGTCGGCTGTGCGGTTGGGGTACTGGCGCGACAACTTCCTGCACCACTTCGTGCGTGGTGCCAGTGCCACGAGGCGACCGCCCCTCATCAACCGAGGTACCACTCCCCTCTCTACGCCTTGTCCCGATTCCTTTTGCCACCACGTGACACACCCACAGGGTACTACACGCGGGTGGCGGCGATCCACAACGTGCTGCGGCAGTTCCTTGCGGCCGGCGGGAGCGACACGCCCAAGCAGGTGGTGTGCCTGGGCGCCGGATTCGACACAACCTACTTTCAGAAGAAGGTGACCTCGCCTTGGGCCTGCCGTAGGGGTGTGAGCGAGACGAGTGCGCTGTGGTGTGAGTGTGTGTGCCAACTACTCACGCCGCGGACACGGTGCATAGTCCGAGGGATGGCTGGGCGACAACGTGGTGTTCTACGAGCTGGACTTTGGAGAAGTGGTCAAGCGGAAGAGCAACACCATCACAACGTCCCGCGAGCTCCATGAACTCATCGCCCACAACGAGGCCGGCATTCAGGTCACCGAAGGTACGCGAGAGCAACTTGGCGGCAGTAGGTGGTTGATGGGCGATCGCATCAGCTTCAGCGCCACGACTCATGTACCTCCCCACACGTCAACACTTGCATCATCACAGAGGGCTTGCACACGAAGAACTACCACCTGATCACCGCAGACCTGCGGTCCATCGAGCACGTGGACAAGGTCCTCACGACGGCTGGAATCGACAAAAGGTAACACACACCTACGGCGCCACGCAATAACAAAGCACTCATCGGGGCTGTTTTCCTCATCTATCTATGGTACAGCATACCCACGCTGTTCTTGTCAGAGTGCGTGCTGATCTACATGAAGGACGAACACAGCTCCGCTGTAATCAGGCAAAGCGCTGCCCTTCCCTTCCTCGTATCGCCTTGCCTAACGCATATGAGTGTGCCGTGGGTGCTGTGCTGTGCGCGCTGTGCAGATGGGCGGCCACGTTCGAGAAGGCGGTGTTCGTGACGTACGAGCAGATTCTGCCCGACGACGCGTTCGGGCGCATGATGCTCAAGAACCTCGAGGAGCGCAACGTGCACCTCCATGGCCTGCACGCGCGCCCCAGCATCGAGACTCAGCGAAGCGCCTACCTCGCCCTCGGCTGGGACGAGGCGCAGGTCGTCGACATGAACGCCATCAGCGATCGCCTCCTCGGCCGCGACGAACTCGCACGGTACCTACACCACCCCCACACCACCTGCCAAGCCCATGTTGCTTGTGTAGCTTACCCTGTCATGACATGAATCACCAGGCTGAACAGGATCGAGATGTTCGACGAAGTGGAGGAGTGGCGGCTCACCCAGGCCCACTACTGCATCGTGCTGGCCACCACCGACGCCAGCAAATCGGGACTCTGGGCCGACCTCTCCCTCGTCCAACCTACGCCGCCCGCCGCTCCAACGCGGCAGTGAACGGCCCTAGATGCACCACGAGTAGTGGCTTGGCCCAGCTGTGTGCGGTGTAGAATGCGTCTTTCTTCAAACAAGGCTTCCCTCGCCTTCCGCAGTGGCTCTCGGCGCGTCGTGTTCGCGTTTGGCGGAGCTGTCGGAGGCATCGGTTCGGCCATAGAAGGGGTGTTGTTGCTGCTCTTGGTAGCGCTGCTGGGCGGCCGCCGCCGGACTGGCGCTGCCGTCCGCGCCGTGGAGGGGAATGAAGTCGACTTTCCAGCCGTACTGGTTGGGCGTGAGCTGCACCACCGTGTGTCGCGGCAGCGAGAGCGTCGCGAAGCTGTCCACCGGACACCCGACGAAGTAGCCAAACAGGACTTGCAGCGTCGACAGGTGGGACACCACCAAGATCGGCGTTGTCTTAACCAGGCACACACGCAACACGACACACAGCGCAACACGGTCAGGACTGTGCCGTCACACCGAGGAACGCACATGCGGTTACCTGTCGCTCGAGGTCGAGGACGAGGGGCTCCACGTTCTGCACGACATCCTTGTAGGACTCGCCGCCGGCGAAGCGGTAGCGGAAGGGGTCCGCGCGCCAGGCGGCCCACTCGTTGGGCATCTTCTCCATCATCTCCTGCACGCTCATGCCGCTGCACACGCCCGTGTTGATCATCTTCAGGCTGCTCGATCGCTCGACACCTGCGGCCCCATCGTAATTTGTTTAGATAAAGAGCAAAACGAGAAGAAAGCGAAGCTGAAGAAAGAAAGAAGAGAGGGGGCAATACAGTGAGGAGGAACTGTCAGCATGCGGACCGTCTCAAGTGCACGAGGCAGTGTACTCGTGTAGACCAACACCGGGCACTGACCCTCTGTATAGGGACGCAGAAATGCCTTATCAATCAGTTCCTCGCCAATCACGTGCGCGCGGTGCAGCGTACCCTCGACACGACAGCCTGCGCACTTCTTTTGCGTGTAGTCGGCTACGAACTCGCTGAGCCTCTGCGAAAACTCCAGCCCCGCTGCAGAGTCAAGCGTAGTCAGTAGGCAACCACAGCACACCCGGGTGGCAAGGACAGAGCTGTGGAAGGTGACTGACCTGGGCTGAGGTGGGCTGTAATGGAGGCGATCGAGGGAAATTTGGCCTGCCGCTTGCTGCCGCTGCTAAGCGGCATGTCGCTGCTCTCCAGCCTGGCTCTGCCGCTCCGGGCGGACGTCTCGTGTGTCTCACTCCCAGCTGCTGCGGCCGTCTCCTCGCTTCCGTCCTGCAGCGGGTCCAGGTCCTCCACTTCGTCGCAGTGGCCCGAGCGTGTCAACCAAATGGGCCGATCGCCTGCTCATCGCGATAAGTTACCCCCCGCACACATCGCACTCACCGCACCACATAAGAGAATGTGCCTGTGTGAATGGCCATCAGGAAGCCGACGATCTTTTGGGCGATCTTGCCGTAGATTCGGTTGCAGATGACCTTGGACTGGAGGTTGATGAGCTTGATGTAGGACAGCTGCTCGTCGTCCTCGATCGTCTCGTACACGGCCTCGTAGTTGCTGATGCGCGCTCTCAGGTCCTGTCGACCAACCAGCATGCGTGAGCCGCAACCCAGTTCAACACCCGCCAGAGCTCAGAGATCAGAGAATGTGGCGCCAATAGTGGTGAACCGTACCTTGACGGCGTCTTCCTCGGGCATGTTGCGGTAGTCCGGCGAGTTGCGGATCTTCTGCAGGAAATTGGACTCGAGGACCTGTCTGTCGTCGCAAATGCTCTGTGTCGGAGGGCAAGGGTGACAGTTGCGTGAGCGATGTAACGCAGACAATCAGTGGTGAGAGGAGCTCGAACCAACCTCGATGAATATGACATTGATTGTTCGGCTGTGCGCTCGACACCGCTCGAGCACACCGCGCCGTCGCTCCTTGGTTGTGTTTGTTGCATCGAACACTGCCACATCTCCTTCTCCATCTGTACACGCGCGTGCGTGTGCGGTGGTGCGTGCGTGTGTGTGTATGGTGTTCAGTCATGGTCGATCGTCCATTCACAAACACGCTTCAGCGCCGGTGCAGGGCGGTGAATGGTACCGAGCCACTGGCACAGTTCCTGGAGGACGGTGAAGGCAAGCTCGTCCCTCAGCGCGCGTGCGCGTGCGTTGGCATGGCTGAAGAACTCACTGTCGTGCCGCATTCCGCTCTTGGCCGTCGATGATGCACCATCGCCGCCGCCGCTGCCATCTGCGCCCGACGCAGCCGCCTCGGGCGAGGAGTCTGCGGCGGTGGACGACGATGCGAGACGGCGGAAGGCGCCCACGTTGAAGAGACGCGCGCGGCGTCCGGTCCAGTTGAGGTAGTTCACGAGCTTGTGCGCGATGTAGCTCTTGCCGCGCGCCGGCAGGCCGACCAGCACCAGCACCAGCTTCTCGGTGCGGCCATCGGCCTTGCGCCTGTAGGCGTGGTCCCGCGGCCACCGCTGCTGCTGCCCCTGTTGCTGGTGGTGGTGGCCGAGCCTGTGGGCCGACGGGGAGTGCGAGTGGGCCAGCACCGACGTAGCCTCTGCGACGACGCGCGTGGGGATTGGGGAACGAGCTGCAGTGGGGGAGCGCAGAGGTACGGTGACTGCAGTGCCCTCCGGGCAAGGGTAGGGAAAGGCGAAGCACGGCGACTCGGGGGGCTGTTGGGGCTCCTCCCCCCGTGGTGCGTTGTCCATCTTCGACGCTGAAAGATAAAAGCAATAAATCAAGAAGCAAGTAGATGCAGCTGCCCTGGTTTGTGAATGAGAAACAGCCACACGAAGGCTTCGCTCGAAATTCGCTTCGTTATCCTGACGTCACGCAGCCCTCTTAAGTGCTGCTGACGTCATCGGGGTGGGCCGCCAGGGAAGCACCAGATACAAAGATAACAGAAGAGAAATTGACCCCAATCAAAAGGAGGATGTGGGCAATTCCGTTGTGGGCGTACGCCTTGGTGGTGCTTTCGCTGGGTGTGATTGTGGGCCTGCTGGGTTTGGTCTTTAAGCTGGCGAAGCCCTCTGAAGATGAGAAGCGACGCCAGCAGGGTGCTCCTCGCGCCCCTACTGGCAAGAACAAACGCGTATGCCTTGCATCTCTCCCCCCTCAACATCTTCATCCATTCAATTTTAGAAGCATCATTTGTGCAAATTCGCTGAGCCTTTTGACGTGGATGATCTGCAGCAGGAGAAGAGGCAGGAGGCGGCAGCAAAGCAGAAGGTGTCCGACAATGAGGCGGAGAAGGACGAAGAGGAGGAGGAGGAGGAAGAGAAGGCGCGGCCCCAGCGCCGGGGCGGTCTCGCCCGCATGCAGGTCAGGCGCAGGGGCAAGCCTGCAGGTTCGTTTTGCCTTGCTCTACTCGGCCTGTCGTGACCGATCGGCCAACTGACGGCCTTGGGTCTCACTTCTTACTTGCTGGGCATCAGCTGCCGCTGTCGAGGAATCCGATGAGGAGGAGGACGCTGCCGCACGCCACAACGAGAGCGCGGACGAAGATGATGTTGACGAGGAGGGTGTCCGGCCGGAGAAGAAGAAGATCGGCGCCAAGAAGCTGGCCAAGCTGCAGCGCAAGGAAGAAGCCAGACAGATCCGACAGGTCTTGCATCCGATCCTTGGGCGCGGGCGTGTGGCCACTGGTGTTACCCATGGGTGGAGTTTTGTAGTAGTATGCTGACCTAGTGGTCCACCTTTGTCGTGCGTGCGTTGTGCTTCAGGCCGATGAGGAGAGGAGGGCGCAGCGAAAGGCGAGGGAGGAGCAGGAGGAAGCGGAGCGGCTGAAGCGCAAGCAGGAAGAGAAGGAGCAGGAACGACTGGAGCGCGAGGACGAGGAGCGGCGGAAGAAGGAGCGAGAGGAGCGAGAACTGGAGGAGTTCAATAAGTGGAAGAGCTCCATCGAGGTCGAGGCCGAGGGCAGCGCCAAGGCCGAGCAGGAGGAGAAGAAGGCCAAGCTGGCATTCTTCGCCGACCACGTCAAGAAGGAGAAGGTGGTCCTTCTCGAGGACCTGGCCATCACCTTCAGCCTTCAGACGCAGGAGGTGATCGACGAGCTCACCAAGGCCGAGGACGAGGGCCGACTCACCGGAGTCATCGACGAGCGAGGCAAGTACATCTACATCAGCCCCGAGGAGATGGACTCGGTGGTATGCTGCCCCTCTTCTCCTCCACCACCACCTCGCTCACGCCCAGCCCAGCCCGATCTAACTCCAACTCCGATCCAGGCCAAGTTCATCAAATACCGCGGCAGGGTGTCTATCAGGGAAATTGCTGCGGAAAGCAACAAGCTCATCAAGATGCAGCCCGAGCAGACGGCCGAAGAGGAGGACTCTGCCGACGCCGACGCTGCTGAGTCTCAGAGCGCCACACCTGCTCAGTAGGGAGGTGCTGCGCCCCCGAAGCCACGGTGCTCTACTACGGGGGCGATCGCGACCACGACCACGACCACGACCAAGGCTCTGGCAATTTTTAGACGCCCCAATCGACTCCGCCGCTCCGCCGCAAATAGCCCCCCAAAAGGATAAGCCTAGATCGACAGCCAAGGAGATCTCCTAGGCGAAGGGGCAGAGCCGTAACGAAGTGGGTGGAATCCATTGGACTGGAGAGCGATAAAGCGCCCCCAAGGCCTTATCTCGACCAATTCCCTGCGCTGACATCTTCCTCCCCCCCCCTAACCGAGTCTAACCGGAGTGCGTTGCGTGGACAGAACGGACGAGGCTCTCTGCCGGAGCGCTTCGGTGGATCTCCCCTTGGTGGCTGCTTGTGAGTGGTGCGGGTGATCAAGTGTGCGTGTGTGTGTGTGATTGTGTGGTGAGTGATTGTGTGGTGTGCGTGTCGCGCAGGGGTCGCCTGGGTGGCCTTACGGCCCGTGTGCGTACACCGAGGCATCGCAAGAACGCAGTGGCCACTGCCAACACCTTCCCCTTCGTGAGGTACATCTGGTCTCGCCTTGTTCCGACCACCATTTCCGTGTCGTGGTGGTGCACGGGTGCTGTCCTTTTGGAAGCATGCGCTCTGTGCACTATTTGTAGCCACGCCGAGGTGGAACGGTCGTTGCACGCTCCAGTGGCCACTCGATTAGGCCATCCTTATTCGCCGGGCCTTCTCCAGGTCGGTAGTCGGCCGCCTAAAGGTAAATGCCCGCCGTTTTGACACGAGCGACGCAGTAACGAGCGCATCTGGCCCCCGCCGACTCACGACACGATTCCGCAGAACCGGCTAAAGTACGAAGATGTTCGTTGTAGTCCCTCGTTTGCATGTCCCTCCGGCCGCCGACATCATCTGGTGTGGATCAGGCCCACCATTCAAACCTTGTTTCCAGTTCTTCTCCACGCGCGCAAGCAGTCGACCATCACCAGCACCAGCACCATCATCACGGGGGCTTTGCCAGCAGCAGGCAATCACCACCACTTGACTTGACCACCGTACGTTGGCAAACGTTTTCATTGTGGTTCTTTATCTTGCTTGTTCTTATTCTTACCTACCATCTCACCTCTCACCTGTGCAGCGCACACAGCCCCAAGACTCTAGACCTGGTTCAGTCACAGGCACACTCACAGGCCAAACCCAAGCCCAGCCCGAGAAGCCAAGCCCAGCCGCCCGTTCCCTAGGCCCGCGTTCGCTGCTACATTCCGCACATTCCACTCCATTTGGGGGACGTGACCAACCCAAGACTATCATCCGCCCGTCAGCCATCGGCCTTTGCCCCGGACAGAGCGACCCCTGAGCTCCAAAGCGGTAAGTGGACCCCGACCATGTTCATCGTCGCAATTACCCACCAACCCACGCACGACGATGAGTAGTGGTTAGTAGTGCCCTAACTTGTCTTGAACCCCTAACCCTCACAGTCCCGCACCAGCAGTATTCCCTCGCCACGAATCGCGCCTGGACGTGCGTACCGGGACAACCGCCCACCATCACCGAGGCCTTGAACGGTGCTGACCGCGAAGCCGGCCCAATCAACCACACCTCACCCCCGACCGACCCAAAGGCCATCCACGGCGGCCACGACTAGCTCACCTCCTCACCTCCACCCACGCACCACCTGCGCGAGGCAAAGTTCGCGCCGCTCAGCCAACACCTCCGCCCGCCCCACCTTCACCACAGCCCCAGCTCCCAGTGCTTTGCAGAGCGCGACCGTCTTCTGACGGACCAACAACATCATCACCAGCATCAACATAGAAGCTTGTTGACGAAAGAGAGAAGAGAAAGAGAGAAGAGAGACGCGCGAACGGGCGCACATCCCTCAGGGGACGAGCGGATGAGGTGGTTGGCCATCCACCACCCGACGACAGACAGCGCCGCTGCAGCGACCGCCCAAGCACCCCACATGCGACGACCCTCCGTGGTGCTCATCAACGAATACCGCCACCAGCCCGTCGAGCGACCGCCGGCGGCCAGCGACAGCGACGATTACGCGGCGGCGAGCATGGTCGGCTCCGCGTCGTCCAAGTCGCCCGCAGGCTCCGTCGACGCCAGCTTCACCGCGGCCCTCACCTCGGCCATCTGCTCGGCGGCCTCAAACATGTCGACAAGGCCGCCGTCGCCAATGTCGACAATGTCGACGGCGGCGGACGTGCCCTCGGTCACGGCCGAGCCGCACACCGACGCGGAGGCGGCGAGTGAGGACCAGATCTTCGGAGACGAAGGCGGCCAGATCGAGGATGCCGAGTTCCGGCGCAAGTGGCTGGTGCTGGTGTGCAGCATCGGGCTGGTCATCGCCTTGAACTTCATCTACGTGCTGACCCTCGTCGTCCACCAGCTCACCACCCAGCACAGCCTCCTCTGCGGCCTGCCGTGGTCCACGCTCTCGCTCCGCGACGCCATTTTAGCTCCGAAGAGCGAAAGCGAAAGCGGCGTTTCGTTGGACAGCCAATCGGAGTGCGTTTTCGCGGTATTCGTGTTACTATGCAACGCCTACCATCTGAGTCTGATCGTGCTGCTCTACCGAACGCGACGGCTCTTCCTCGTGGCGGCCCTCTTCCTGATCTACATCGACGTCGGCATCTGCGGCGCGTGCATCTACTTTGGCATCGTCTCCGAGTTCTACATGTGGCTCGCCGCCGTCGTCGCCATGGCCTACTACATCTTCGGGCGCCACATCAGCCGCGCCTTTCTCATCGCCGTCCTTCTCGAAGGTAACAAACGGCACACGACACGACACGACACGACACGCACAGCTGACACGTGGTATGTCGGACGCACATCAGGTGTACTGCTCTACCCGTGCAGCGTGTACCTGTTTCCGCCGGTGGCGCCGCTGTCGCTGGACGCGACCGACCGCTTGGCGATCACGTGGACGATGATCATGTGCGTGGGCATCATCTCCCACATCCACGAATCGTCGCGCCAGGCCACCGTCGACCGCCTGCGCGAGTCCAACGAGAAGCTGCGCCGGTCCACCGAAGCCAAGACCCTCTTCCTCTCCGCCATCACCCACGGTACACCCTCGCGCTTACATTCCTCCCGCACACACACACCGCATTCAGGTCACTCACATTCCACACATTCCACACAATACAGAGCTCCGCACGCCGCTGACGGGGATCATCGGGATGGCCAACGAGCTGCTACTCGAGGACGAGGAGAAAGCCGAGCTGCCGCGATCGACGCGGCCCGCCTCGCCGGCCGCGCCCGACCAGGACCAGGAGCAGTGCCACCTGCGCGGCGGGAGCGCCCGGAGTCAGGCGCAGAGCGACGAGGAGCGGACGGAGGCCGTGCGGATCATCGTCACCTGCGCGCGGCACCTACTGGGCCTGGTCAACGACGTGCTCGACTTTGAGAAGATCGAGTCGCGCCAGCTCGACCTCGAGGCCATCCCGTTCGACGTCGAGAAGGAGGCCGACCTGGTCCTCTCCATGCTGGCCTTCCCGGCCGCCTCCAACCGCGTGCGCATCGAGAAGCGGACCGCCGGGCTGGCCCCGGGCCACCGCTTCCGCGTCGGGGACCCGCTGCGCTTCCGCCAGGTCCTCTTCAACCTATTAAGGTACCCTTTCCTCTGCTTTGTTTTAACTCCTATTCAACCTTTTTAGCTCCTTTTCAACCAACCTTCTCTCAACAACAACAACAACAACCAACAGCAATGCGGTCAAGTTCACCCCGGCCATGGGCACCGTCACCCTCTCGCTCGGCGATGCCGGCGACGACGGCGACGACRGCRACACCACCAAYGCCAGTAGTCTGCGCGTCGAGGTGCGCGACACCGGCATCGGCATCCCCGAGRCCACCATGAAGAACCTCTTCAAGGTACYCCCCGCACCAYCTCGGCCGATCGTGCCACGTCAGCACACGTCAGCTCACATTGGGGGCTGGTTGGTGTGCAGCATTTCTCGCAGGGCGGGACGGGCGTGTGTCGCCAGTACGGCGGGTCGGGCCTGGGCCTGGCCATCCGGCTGTGCGAGTCGATGGGTGCGACTGCGACTCGACCCAGGTGGCCGCCTGCGCCTTGGCCGGGTCGCAGCCTGAGGCCCCGCCGGTCAGTCCGGGCTGCACCGGCTGCGGCAGCGGCGGCGATGTGCCGCACCCGCAGCAGGCGCGCCACAGCTTCGAGGGGATGAAGGTGCTGCTGGTGGAGGACAACGTGGTCAACCAGAAGGTCGGCCGTCGTCTGCTGGAGCGGATCGGATGCGATGTGCACGTGGCCGCGAACGGCCAGGAGTGCCTCGACATGCTCGCGCGCGATTCCTTCTCCCTCATCTTCATGGACTGCCAGATGCCCGTCCTCGGTACACGCCCTCCACCTTCTAGCGTTGAACGTGCGCGCGCGTGCGGTGCGTGCGTTGTGCTGGTCGTTCCTTTGCTGACACAACACACAACGCGCAGATGGCTATGAGGCGACACGGCGGATCAGGCAGATGGAGAGGGCGGAGCAGCGCGGGCGCACACCAATCGTGGCGCTGACGGCGTCGTGCGTGAAGAGCGACCGGCAGGTGTGCCTGGACAGCGGCATGGACGACTGGATGTCCAAGCCCTTCGACCAGGGCGCCCTCTGCAGCGCTCTCCTCAAGTGGGTCCCACGCCGGCCTCACTCCCAGGCCGAGCGCTGACCTACCACCACACCATGTACATTTGTCTAATTGTCAGATACAATATATCTCTACAAGATGTAAGTAGGAGAGATAAAATAATATTACAAAGATATATTGTGATTTGTTTATGATTTGTTTATTTTTTGTTGGTTTTTGGGTACAGGTGGGGAGTTGCAACGCAACGACCTACTTAAAAGTCGTTGCCGCTGGAGCTCCGGGACTCCTTGGGGCGGAGGAGATCGCCCAGGATGTCGCGCGTGTACTTGAGCCTGTTGATGATCGACGGGTTTGGGTTGAGGACGATGGCCTCCAGCGTCTGCACGTGCACCTCGCCCTGCTTGTCGACGTACGTCACCATCTTGCCGTCCGACGAGAGGATCACCTTCGACTCATCGGTGAAGTTGACCTATTATGTGGGGGAAAGAAAAATGAGATGATGACTATGATGACGTAGGGAAAGAAAGAAGAGAAGACGAACCTGAACGATGCGATTGCTGAGGCGGAAGAAGGTGGCGTGCTTCCTCCTGAACCAGCGATCGACATGGAGCACGGAGCTTCGCGCCGAGCGCCTCCTCTCGTACTCTTCGGGGGCGAGGTCGACCAGCGTAGACGTCGATTTGTTCTCCTTGTCAAAGAGCTTCTGGAAGTACTTCAACAACTGCACCTTCTTGTAGAGCTCCTGCGGGAACTTGTCCATCGAGTAGCGCTCCGTGTGTTGTCGCTTACCCCTGAACCAACAACCGATCCGACATTAGCAAACGGTGCGCGTGTGCGGGCAGTGACGTATGATGTATGCAGCGAGAACGCACCTCCGAGTGCTCTTGTAGGACATGTAGACGAACTCGTTCTCCATCTTCCACCCGTAGCCGGTGTCGGGCTCGACACACCTTCGCAAAATCGAAGTCCTGTCGTTGAAGTAGCCGCCGATCGATCCGTCCTGGAGCTGGTAGGCCAGCCCGTATCGATCCGAGATGTCGAACCACTTGCGCACCCAACACACATTGCCGTTCTCGCCCTCGCCGTAGACCAGCCCGTTCCTGATGTCGTCGAACGCGTTCAGGTGGGTGATCGAGGCCAGCGTGGCGGGCGCCCGAGACACGCCGTCCAGGGTGGCCTCGGTGCGGTCGGCCATCGTGAGGCGCGCAAAACTCTCGGTGAGCGTCCTGTGCACGCGGATCGTCACCCGCTCGTCGGCCTCTTCGTCCTCTTCGTCCATATCGTTCTCCTCGTTCTGTTCGCTCTGTTGGTTCTTCCTGTCCTCGTCCTCGTTCTCGTTCTCGGCCTGGCTCGTCGGCTTAACGGTCTCCACCGCCATGAGGGCCTGCGTGCTGATCCTCTTGGCCGGTCCAGAGGAACTGGGCTTGACGTCCTTCTTCTCCTCCTCCTTCCCTTCAAAGTCGTCGATCAATCGCTTGCACGTCGACATGGGGTCTGGTGATGAGTTGAGGGAAGAGAGAGGAAAAAATCAGTCTCGTTTCGATCACCAGCGCAACGCACGCAGGGTTGGAGGGTTGGCGCGTACTGAGGTGCGAGCGACGGGCTCTCTGCTTGGCGGGGCTCTTGTCGGCGATGCCGGCATTCCGGAAAGGAGACCGCAGCCTCTTGCGGGTGCCCATACTATCGGCGACCATGGCATCGGTGGTGGGCAGAGCGCCGGGCTCACGATTCTCAATCCCAAACTCCTCGGGCTGTGCGTGCTTGGCCTTCTTCGTGTCGAAGATGTCGGCGATGTCGTCGGCCGGGCTGGTGATAATGTGAGTCGCGACGGCCCTTACGGTCGGGAGAGGGTGCGCAGACACGGGCTTGGTGGCCAGCGCGATCTGAGCCTTGGCCTCGGCGATGACGTCCTCCACCTTCTTCTCCTTACCTCCGGTCGCCGTGCTTGTGATGAGCGTGTTCGTTCGGTCGTTGAGAGGGAGGCGAGGGACTCCGCTGGCGTCCTGGGCCATGCGAGACGAGGAGAAGACGGGGATGGTCGAGAGAGCAGAGAGTGGAAGAGAGTGAGGGATGTAGCTGTTGAAGAATTCGTCGCCCATGATCTCCTGCAGAGTAGGGCGCTCCTCGGGGATCGACGTGAGAATCTTTCGGATGAGGTTCTTAGCGCTGTGCGAGATCTCTACGCCTTCGGGGAAGGCGTAATCGTTCTCCTTGATGCGCTTGTAGGTGGCCTGTACGCAGTTCGTTTCGAACGGAGGCTTGCCTATGAGGAGAGTATACCTGCAGGCGTGATAACATGATGACGTCAGGGCCAAGGTACAGAGTACAAGTAACGCTCATGGAGGTCTGTATCGTACAAGATGACACCAGCGCTCCAGATGTCGGCCTCGTAGCTGTGTCCATTGTCGCCACGCTCCAGGATCTCGGGGGCGATATAGTTCGGCGTTCCACAGAGAGTCCTGTAACGCACTCATTGATAAGTGTCTGCGTGAAAGGTTAAGGAGAGGCTCTCATAGGGGGGCGAACCTTCGTCGGTCGTTCTCGTGCTGGAGCCGGGTGGCCAGGCCAAAGTCGCCGATCTTGATGTGGAGGTCGTCATTGAGGAAGATGTTGCCCAGCTTCAAGTCGCGATGAATCACGCGCTTGCTGTGCATATAGGAGACAGCCTCCAGCAGCTGCATCATGTAAAACCTCACCTCGGGCTCCGTTAACCGCCTGCGCGCCTTGATCAAGTCCGCCAAGCTCTGACGGGACGAAGAGAAGGTCACGGTGAGAAAGAGCATCATTGGACATAGCACAACCAGCGGTGCGAGCGTACCTTGTTGTTGCACAGCTCCATCAAGATGTAACAAGATGTCGAATCTTCGAAAAACATCACATACTTGACGATGTGCTTGTGCTTGAGCATGGAATGGATTCTAATCTCGCTCGCAAGCTACAATTGGAGGAAGCTGGAATATCAGCCTATCGCCCACGTGGGAGATCAAGATCTACGAGATGCTCGGACGTACCTTGTCCTTCGTGCGCTTCTTCTGCAGCGACGATTTCGCAATCACCTTGGCGGCATAGATCTCTTGCGTGTCTTGCTCGATCACGGTGTACACCTTGGCAAAGCCTCCCTGGAAGAATTTGAAGATTAACACTCCTGAATGCCGCATCCCGGGGGGTATAATCATTCGTACCTTGCCGAGGAAGCTGGTCTGCTTAAATCGCTGAAGTACCCTAACCTCCCCTGTCTCGGGATCAGCTTTCCGCCTTTCGATCAACTTACCCACGCTCGGCGGCCTGTACGCGTCGACGTCGGCAGCACATGTGAGTACATCTTTAGTGGCTCTCACTATGACAGACGAGGAAGGGTACCTCATCACAGCCCTTTCAGAATTGCCATCTGTTCGAGGCACTGTACGCTTAGCTACGCGAATGGTTGACGAGGACTGAGTCCTGAGCGGGCTTTTGGGTGCCACGGGCAGCCGGGCCTGCAGCTTGTAGTTCTTTACATCGTCGGTGCTCATCCTTTCAGACGATTCACGCGAGGCGGGTCGAAGCGAGGAGGATCGAATGGTGGTTGTGGGATGGAATCGGTCTTCGCAAAAGGAGGACCTGATCGATTGGCTGCTTCTCTTCTTTCAAAACGCTCTCCTGCTAAAGCCTCGAGCTTGATCAAACGCTAAAACAAGAGATCGAATGTGTCTGTTGTCACGCAGGTCCAGAAATTCGCCCGCCCAAAGCCAACGCAAACACAAACGGGCGACCTCAACCGTTTGGGCGTTTCGCGCCATAAAAAATATGAAAACTACGCCCTGGAATTTGGAAAATTTGCAAATTTTGCATTTCTCCAAGTTTTCCTTCTGATTAGAAAAAAACGTCAACAATTGGGTCTCGGGAGGGAGATGGACGTGGGATCGCACGTCGACCGCGACCTCGCAAAAATGAGACAAGGCGACGCCCCGGTGGCCGGCGGTTGCCCCAGCCCTGGGCTGCGGTGGGCCCGACGGGGGAGAAGGCTCAGCGTCATGTTCAGCAAGAAGGAGAAGCCGGCCCTGCGCCGTGTGCGGGCCATCAAGAGCTACACAGCGCAGCACGAAACCGAGCTCAGCTTCCACGAGGGCGACGAGCTCCTACAGCTGGACGAGTCCTTTGGGTGGCTCGAGGGCGAGCTCAACGGCCAAAGGGGTTGGTTTCCACACGACCATGTTGAAGCCGTCGGCCCCCCGCCCGCACAAGGGGCCGACATACAACCGGTGGACGAGGCTGAACCCGGTATGCAACCCACACTTACCATTTTCATTCCTTTTCAATATTATTTTGTGCCTCTACTTGTTGCCCTCACTCCTCTAATTTGATTTTATTTATTATTGTATTATTGTATTTATCATTTTATTAATTTATTATTTTATTATGGTAGTGCAAGGCGGTTCCATTTTGTCGAGGCGCAGGATGACCAGCGAGCGGTTGGAGGCTTTCCTCACGTTGCGAAGGCCCATCCGGAAGGACCTCGAGAACAGAAACATCTTGCCTGCAGGGAGTACGTTGGCCGTTGTGCTCGCTCCGCTTTCCTCCTTCTCCTCCGGTCATTGCACTGCTTGCTGATAGAGCGTCGTGTTCAGCGGCCGTGGGAACGAACTGCAGCCCGCAGGTCGTCGAAGCACAGAAGAAGCTCGAGAAGACCAAGAAGGCGCAAGTGCTCACCAACTTCCTCAAGGGGTCGACCATATTCAGGAAGAAAGAAGGTGGCGATCACCCTAAGACACCGCTCCGTCCCAGCGGGTGTGCTCACGTGCGCTCTCGCATCGAACGGCAGCAGAGAAGACGAAGGGGAGCGTGTTCGGCAGCGAGATCTTTCTCACAGGGGAACAACCGTGGGAGCTCCCCGCGGTGGTCACGTCTTGCGTCAATTACTTGGAAGGAGGTACGCCACCGTTCACTGGTCTCCGACACACTGCGACCAACGCAGGCCGTCATTGCCGCGGCAGGGTAACTAACGGCCTCCATCCACAGCATTGGACACACATGGCCTGTTTCGGCTTTCGGGCAACCAGCTCGACATCAACAAGTGGAAAGATGCGCTGAACGCTCATGGTGGTACGAACAGTTCAGCCGTTCAACGCGGCAACAATGTGGACTCACGTCGACCTTACACATATCAACGTGCAGGGTTTGTCGACTTCACGAAGGAGAACGTCGACGTTCATGTCGTGGCGTGCCTCCTTAAGGAGTACATCCGATCATTGCCCGAACCGCCAGTGCCTTTCTCGTTATATGATCCGCTGATGGACTGCATGGGTACCACAGTCCTTGGCCGTGTTTCTGGGTGCTATTACTGTGATTGGTGCTGACGAACAGTGCTACTTCGTTCAGATCTGTCCAGTGGGCGACTTGACGCAGTGTTGGCTTTGCTAGATCAGGGCCTGCCCGAGCCCAATAGGATCTTCCTAAACTACATGCTTGTATTCTTGAAGAAGGTGTCGATGCACGCGGATGTCAATATGATGACCAGTGCCAACCTAGGTACGTTACCGCTCACCCGCACAACCAACGCACATTCCATTCCTGGACTCGCCCACACATTGATTCACTTGCTTCTTCACGCAGGCATTATCTTTGGCCCCTCGTTCGTGCAGCCCAAGATGGTGACGATGGAGAAGATGATGTGTCCCAAACCCGTGGAGGTGGTGAGCCAGCTCATCGAGTTGGGCTCCGTCCCGGGGAAGTAAAGTGTCGCACCCTTGTTGGCCGAACGACAGCCGTGTCTTGCGTTCTCAGCTTTTTCCCAGTTCGGCAAGAACGTCTTTCTCGTGTTGTTTTTTTGTTTCCATTTTTTATTCTGTCTGTTGTTGTTCCATCTCTCTCTTGCGATCGCAGCATCTCTCAGCCCCTCATTTCTTCACTCTTTCAATCACACAGAAGATGGTGCTCGACATTAATCTGTTCAGGAAGGAAAAGGGAGGCAACCCGGAGCTGATCAAGGAATCGCAGAGGAGGAGGTTCAAGCCGGTAGAGATCGTCGATGAAATCATCGCGCTCGATGAGGAATGGAGGAAGCTGCAGTTCCAAGTGGACGAGGTGAAGAAGGCACAGAGGAACCTGTCGAAGGAGATCGGCGCCCTCTACAAGG
>CACVKS010001025.1:0-12354 GCA_902749335.1 Acanthamoeba triangularis
TCGTAGTAACCCTCCTGCCCGCCCTGTGCGTGTGTCATGGAGGCGTGTTGCGTGCGATGGAATGCAGGGAATGCAACGCACCTGAGGCGCAGCGGCACCACCGCCGCTGTAGGGCTGGCAGAAGTTGCTGGGGAACATGCCGCGGCGACCGTTCAACTCGCCCATCCACCACCCGCTCGGGTCCTGTTATTATTTTTGGTTTAAAAAACAATTTTAAAAAAAGAACGAAAGCGAAAGAGAAGGGGGAGGGGTGCCTCGGTGATGACGGTAACGACGTCGTTTTCGTGGATGGTGAGTTCTTCCGGGGATTCTGCATCGTAGGCATACAGCACCAGCATCTACGCGAAATAGATGAGAGATCAGAACCTCCTCTCCACAACGCCCCCTCCCTTCCAATTTCCCAAGCCTGCGAAAGTTAAGGTACTTGCCTGTTGTGCCATCTTCGTGGCCTCAACTACAGTCCAGTTTTGTTTTTGCAAAAAAACAAAAAAAAGGAAAAGGAAAATAAGTGCAATTTATTTTACCATTTTTTTTATTCGCGCCACTTTCCGTCAGCGCCTTTTGACCCAAATAGCAAGGCCGCCGAGGCCGTTGGAGCCGCGGGGCGTGAAGTCCGCGTTGACGTACCGGTGGTAGAACCCTGTATGCACACAGAGATAAATATATATAAATATATCCATCAAATGCGTTGTAATTATAATTACTCACCAATACGACACAACACACGACACAAACGTACCGGGTGAGCCATCGGCGTTCTTGCAATTCTTGGTTTCATCGTCGTCCGTGCCGCGAGTCCACACGGCGTTGCCCAGAATCAGAGCCCCGCCGTTGTCCCCTTGGGTCCCCAACAGTCAGCCCATCAAAAAAAGTGTGTGCCGAGATGTGCGTCGGGACTCGCCCAATGCCCTTGGAGAGGCGTACCCTGGGGGTAGAAGTGCTTGAAGGTGACCCGAACGCCGCGGTTCCAATTGAGGATGGAAAGGGCCATGGGGTTGAGGTTGTTGTAGGTGCCGCCCCACTTCCATTCCGCGAAGGGATACTTGGCCAGCAGCGCGTCGTAGTCGTTGATCGTCCCTACACGGCGCCACTTCCTCTCCTCCTCGTTGAACCGCAGCTCTGGTTGTGCGGTCATCGTAAAGTAGTTAGTGTGCGGTGATGCGTGTGCGCGGCGTGTGCGGTGCGCTTTAAGTGTTTGGGACGGGCACCGCGTAGTAGCCTCTCGGTGGGGTCCAAGGTCTTGCCCAGGGGCAGCTTCAGTTTGGCTCCGCCCTCCATAATGACCACACACTCCCCCTAGCCATGTGTGAGTTTCTTACTTTCAAAGAAATAAAGATAAAAATAAACGTGTTATGTTATGTTTTTCGTTTTATTAAATTTGAAGATAAAAGGAGGTTATCAGTACCTTAGGGAAGGAGGCGGTGAACTTTTTGGCCTCGAGTTGGGCGAAAACGGTGGCGGGGTTGAAGGTCGAGTCGTCCCAGGAATTGGCGTAGAGGTCGCCACTCGGGCTGAGGGTCACCTCGAGCTCCAAGGAACTGGCATTTTCATGCAACACCGCCCTGTACTCGGCAGCGCCCTCCTTTATGGTGACTGTTTTCTTGGCTTGTTGTTCCATCTTCCTAGAACTGAAGAAAGAACAACAAAAGATCTAATCAGTTCATGGCTTCAATTTCGCAGAGTCAACATCTTGAGCCAGGCAGCAGTGTACTTACTTGAAGGTCTTGTTCGCTTGGTAGTGCAAGAATATTTTCTTTCGCTGCCCCCAAATTTTTTAATATAAAATTTAACGGTTTCGGCCGAACTTACACAATGTGCATTTGTGTCGACATAGCGCTCAACTGCTGGGCGCAACACGAGGTGAAGGAGACGAAGGCGGAGGCACGCCGTCGGAGGAGGAGCCCATCATGGCTCCGCCGGACGTCGACGAGGCCAGCGTGGGCATGGACGAGGTCGACGACGATCGGTTCTCGCGCGGGAGGTACTTCTCCAGGACCTCCTTGAGCACGTCGAACTTGACCGGCTTGGTGACGACGTCCTGCATGCCCGACTGGAGGGCCTTGTGCCGAAACTCGGGCGAGGCGTCGGCGGTCATGGCGATGATGGTGCAGGGCCGCTCCGACGAGGTGCTGCCCTCGCGCTCGGCCTTGCGGATCTCCTGGGTGGCCGTGATGCCGTCCATCCCCGGCAGCCGCATGTCCATCAGCACCAGCAGGTAGTCGTTGTTACACACCGCGTGCACCGCCTGTAGGCCATTTTCGGCGATGTCGCAGCGGTGGCCTAATCGGGTGAGCATGCGCACGGCCACCTTTTGGTTGGTGATGTTGTCCTCCACCAACAGGATCCTCGCTCCGATCGATAGTCGGCGATTGCCCTGTTGTTGTCGTCGTTCCACCCGCACACGGCAGATGGTGAGTGATCCGCACGCGTGTGCGGCGAGTGCAAGGGTGTGTGGTTGTACCTCGGCCATGAGGAAGGAGGCCCCGTCGATTTCGCGGAGGGAGTGATCGGGCGAGAGCGTCTCGGTCTGGGACTGGATGCTGTGAAGAATGCGCGCCACCGATATGGGACCCTCGCATTCACGCTTCCGCTTGCTGCCGTCGCTGCCGCCGCCGCTGCTCCGTGGCGGGGACGACCGCCCGCTGCCGTCGTCGCTGTACAGATCGTCGCCGCCTTCATCCGCGCCGCCGTCGCAATCGGTTCGCCGACCGAGGGCGAGCGACCTCTCGAGGCCAGGGCTCGGGGCCACGCCTCCGTCGGAGGCCATCTCCACGGACGCGTCCAGCTCGCCGCTCCCGCCGCCCTGCTCCTGGGCCTCCTCCTCGCTCATCCGTCGGTGGCCGAGCGTGGGCGTGGACGGCTCGCTCTTGACGCGCGGCGCGGCGGTCGGCGTGTCGGCAGTGTCAACGCCGGCAGAGTTGGAGCTGAAGTGGGTGCCGGTCGTGGTGGTGCGCTTGAGCTTTGAGGTGCCGCCGTTGAGGCGCTGCTCCTTGGCCCGCTCCTTGAAGGCCACCAGGCAGTCGAGCAGCGGGATGCGCTTGACGGGCTTGGCCAGCGACGAGAAGTTGGAGGCGTTGATGCGCAGCACCCCGCGCTCGGTGATGCGCGTCATCAGCACGAAGTAGCGATCGCGGTGGTTGGCCATCATGGCCTCCATCTCCTTCGGCTCCTTGGCCAGGCGCAGCGAGTCGATGAAGATCACATCGTGCCCGCCCGAGTTGGTAGCGGCAGAAGCGGCGGCCGGCGGCGACCCGACAACGTTAGCGCCACCACTCGTGACGGCCGCGGGCGAGTCCCCCTTGGCGGCGGCCTCGGCGTTGAGGAGCCGCAGCGCCTCGCGGCACGAAGAGACAGTCCTGACGCTGCATTCGAGGCTGAGGAGCACCTCCTTGACCGAGGCGGCGCACATGGGATTGCTCTCGACGACGAGGCACCGCGTGCCGCGCACCTGGCGGATCATATCTCGCGTGACGATGGTGCGCGACGACGCCGGGCGCATGGCCTGGCGCTTGAACTTGGCGGTGAAGATGAACGACGAGCCCTTGCCCTCCTCGCTCAGGATGTGGATTCCGCCCTCGAACAGCTCCACCAGCTGCTTCGAGATGGCCAGACCCAGACCACTGCCGCCTGTTTGGTGTATTGCGTTGTGTCAGGCTTTATCATGAATAATCTCGACCAACCGGATGTCGTCATGAGCCATATATGTAAAGGTATGTGAAAGTAGAGATAGGAAACATACCGTATTTGCGGAAGGTAGACTGATTGGCCTGGGTCCAGGGTTCGAAGAGCTGGTGGACCATTTTCTCGCTGATGCCGATGCCGGTGTCGCGCACCTCGAAGCGTAGCACCGCGTGCGATTCGGTGCTCGAGATGAGCCCCGCGTGAATGGCCACCTGGCCCTTCTCCGTGAACTTGACGCCGTTGCTGACTGAGGTGGGTCGGAGGTCAGACAACGTGAACAACAACAACAACAACAAGAAGCCAGAAAGAGAAGAGGGACTTCGTGCCTAGGTTGATGAGGACCTGGCGCAGGCGTGTAGAGTCGCCAACGAGCCGCGTGGGGAGGTCGTGCGGAATGTAGGTGATGAGTTCGAGTGCCTTGGAGTGCGCGCGGAAGCTCATCATCTCGCCCACCTCCTCCACCACCGCGCGCAGGTCGAACTCGATGTCCTCCAGCACGATCTTCCCCGATTCTGGTGTGCACGGTGCCCGTCGGCAAGAGGAGTGTAAGCACGTGCAGCAATTTGAATTATGTCAGACAACGCGAATGAAAATCGGAGATTATCGGCGTTAATATGGAGCCATCGGAAGGAGCTCGGCCACCACAAAGCGAGGAGAGAGAGCGCACCGATCTTGGAGAAGTCCAGGATGTCATTTACGAGGTCCAGCAGGGCCTCGCCCGAGCTTTCGACCGTCTCCACGTACTCTTTCTGCTCTTGTGTGAGGGCCGTGTTCTTGAGGACCCCGATCATGCCTATCACGCCGTTCAGCGGTGTGCGCTGTGGTGTGTAGACGCGTTGCGGTGGTTTTTTGATGAGTGGAGGGAGCAATCGGGGCTGCGGAGGCTGACGGACAGAGATCGCTACGTACCAGCTCGTGGCAGGTGTTGGCGAGGAAGAGGGTCTTGGCCTTGCTCTTCTCCTCGGCCATGTCCTTGGCCTGGCGCAAGCCGTCGACCTTCTTGAGCAGCCGCTCGTGCTGCAGCTTGAACTGATCGAAAGTCTCCGCTCCCTCTTGGAACCTGATGAGCCACCATCCACAGGGGGGGGTAAATAAATTGAAACGAATTTGTTAAAAAAAAAGATTTGTGTAGAATCGGTGGTACCGCTGGAGGCCGAGATTTTGGCGGAAATGAGTGCGTCGAGCGGCCTCGGCGTAGAGGGCGGCGAAGAAGAGGAGCAGGTTGGAGATGACGAGGGCGCCGGTGCGCGAGAGCCAGGCATCCCAGCCGCCGTGGCCGAGAAGTGGTGTGACGAGGAGCTGCAGCCCGAGCACCACCCCGCCGACGGCGCACGAGCGACGCCACGGGAGATGGAACGCGATGGCGCACACGAACGGGAGAGCGCACACCAGCAGCAGCTCGTGCAGCTGCTGGCCACCGGCCGCACTGGTCGCCGCGAGATGGAGCAGCGTCAGCGCCTGCACGGCGAGCGAGTAGGCGGCCACGGTGCGGTCCGCGCGGCAGATCCACCAGGTAGGTGCCCAGGTGGCCAAGGCCAGGCTGGCGCCCAGCACGGTGGGCATCACCACGACGTGGAAGGCCAACGGCGTCCACAAGCTGACCTCGGTGACGATGGAGGAAGTAGAGCGTAGAAGGATGTCGAGTAGGAGGAGAAGAGGCTGGAGGAGAACGAGGTGGAAGAGCACGAAGCAGCGAAAGGGCGTGAGCGCGGCGCGACCAGCAGCGAGCATGAATTGGGACTCGATGGCCGGCTGGCCGAATCGATGGGCATCCTCGCGTAGCATGAGGGTCACACTTTCGCACGCCTCGCCGGCGCATGCACGCCACCCACTAATGCAGCTGCTGACTGGCGCTGCGCCCAAATGAATTGTCGAATGCGATGATGGCTGTCCTACGACGATGGCTCGGTGCGGCAGGGGTGAGGGTGCCGTCGTAGCGCCAGTTCTTCGTGTGAGTAGAGGAGAGGTGGCTGAGGAGGAAGAAGAGGTGGAGGATGTTGCGGATGTGGTGGAGGCAGAAGAAGAATGTTGGCCAATCCAGCTGCCACCGCCTTCTACCCGTTGTTGGCGTTCGGTAGGAAGCATGCTCGCGGCCTCTTCCTCCTTTACGAACCCTCGCAACCCTTCCGCGTGAGTGGGTCGCGCTGGATCTGGTTCCAATCTCGGGCAATCGGTTCCGCGCAGTCTAATCGAGCCTCTACTCAAATTCACAAGAGAATTGCAGCTTCGTTCGAGGCGGATGGAAGACGAGAGCTGACAGATTTGCCGTCTTCGATTTCAAGCGTAGCGCCAGGATCGGACGAAAAAATAAAAATCGAAAGAATGAAAAAAGATGAGGATCGAGAGGAGAGAAGAGGCGAATGGAAAAAGCGATGCGGGATCTTGTGACGCCGAGGAGGGACCGCCACCTTTTCGAATCTCAACCGATGCAGGCCGACCTGCTGTTGGGTTCCGCTTTCTAACACCCTTGGTTTGCCCGGCGGGTGTCTTTCTTTTCTCGTTTCCTAGCTGACCAGATGGCACCGTTACTATGACTACCAAGCTCAAATCACCACATTTCAGGAACGCCTCACTGCCACGTGGTTTCTTTAGCATTTCATTATTCGAATATTTCTTGAAATGCAAATAAAGTTTATTTAATCTTTTTTATTTGCATTTTTGTTTTTGTAGAATTATAATTATGCTTTGAGCACACGTGACAATAATAAATCAATAATATTTTATTCGGCCCCAGTTTAATTTTATGACTTTGGCGCAACTTCGAAGAGGATGGGGTCGAGCAGGAGGCCGACGGGGCAGTGGTCGGAGCCCAGGACATAGTTGCGTATGAAGGCCTTGCGCACGAACGGCGCCAGCGCCCTCTGGTACAGGAAGTAGTCCAGACGCCACCCCATGTTCCTCGCCCGTGCCGCTACACGCATCATTCGCCCGTCAGCAGACACCAGCAATCCACCATCAGCATCATCGGCGGCATTGATGATCATTGAAGATTAATCCCAGGGAGAAAGTTGATGACGAACCGGAGCGGTAGGACCAGAAGGAGTAGCTCTGGCGGGTCGGATTCTCGTGCCGGTAGCTGTCCACAAAGTCCATCGTCTTAATCACGCGCGTGAAGTCGTCTCTGTCATTGGGGATGAGAAAAAAGTTGTGGTTCTCATACAACACACGACAAGACACGACGCGACACACGACACGCCATTCACCGCACACGACGCCACACCACGAAAACGACACGCGTCGAGGTGCGGACCGTTCTTCGTCGGTGAAGCCCGAGGTGTAGTGGTTGTTGGCCGGGTCGTGGAGGTCGATCTCCTCGTGCGCCACGTTGAGGTCGCCGCACCAGATGACCGGCTTGCCCTGCCGCTCGCCCTCCTCCAGCACCCGATGCTCAAGCTCTATCCGCGTCGCACGTTGTCAATATCGCCTCGTGTGCGCGTGTGTGCCATATTTCGTATATTTCGTGTGTGTCGTGCGTGTCGTGTCGGTGTGTGTCGTGTGCGGTAGTGGGTGTGTACCATGGCCCTCCGGGTGGATGTCGAGGCCGGCCTTGAGTCCGGAGGTGGAGAGGGAGAGGAGGTAGGCCTCCATGTCGCGATTCCAGCGTTGCCGGTACTCCAGCCGCTTGAGCTCGTCCCCCGAGTTGGGGATGTACGAACCCACCAGGTAGAACCCCGCAAACTCCAACGTGATCACTCGCCCTGTGTCGTGTAATACGATCAAAACACAACATCAACTCTCATGTTCCGCGCGCGCGTCTGTGTACCTTCGTTGTCGTGCTCCTCGACGCCGATGCCGTGGTGGATGCGGAGGGGTCGGTATTTGGAGTACATGGCCACCCCCGAGTAGCCCTGAACAGACCCCACCCACGGATCCACCATGAATGCGTGTCACACGCGTGTGCGGTGTGTTGCGTCGCGTCTCTTCTCGTGTACCACAGCGCTGTGGGCGTCGTACGCGTACCTTTATCGCGGTCGAGCAGTTGTGGAATTCGTACGGGTAGATGTCGGGCCTGTGAAAGGTCTTCCCCTTGACTGTCACCGCGACAACACCGGCTCTCCGGCGAGTCAGTCAGTCGGCCAGTGACACACTGGCCATCGCCCACCTCGGTCTGGGGGAGAGAAGAATGGAGGAGGAGGAAAGGGAAAACGAAAACGGTACAGAGGGCAATCTTGGAATCGGTCAGCTTGGTCTCCTGGAGGCACAGCACGTCGGGCTCCTCTTCCCTGCAACCCGCAGCGGGGGGGGAGGGTGTGACTACGTCAGGGTCTCGAAAAAGAGCGAAAGCGAAGAAGAGAAGAGCGAAAGCGAAGACGGAGACGGAAGAGGGGAAGGGGGAGGGTAGGGGTGTAGTACTTGATGTAGTGTTGAAGCGAGCCTTTCTGGACGATCGAGTTGAGCGAGAACACGTTCCACGAGATCAACTTCACGTACTTGTGCTGGTCGGCCAGCACCGGACGCAGCGGCCACCGCGAGATCACCGGATTGGCCGGCTTCTTCTTGCTCTTGGTGGTGGTCGTCATTTTTGTTGTCGTCGCCGTCGCTGCCTTCGTTCTGGTGGTCGTGGTGGTCGTGGTCGTGGTCGTGGTCGTTGTTACGTCGACCGCGACCTGGGCCTGCCGGGTGACCGCGACCAGCTCTGTGCCGTCGGCCTCCCCGACCTCTCCGCTGGTCTTTCGGGTTCGCGGCTTCCTCTTGGCTGGTGCTTCTTCACCAGGCGTGACTGGGGCACACGCACACGCACGACCGCACACGCACACGATACGAACGGAAAGACACACGACGTGCAGAGAATAAGCGTACGCAGAGAGAGAGAGAGAGAGTAAAGCGAAATAATTAATTTATTGATTTGTGGTGGCCGTTCCCTTCTCGAGCAGACCACACCACACACACGAGGAGAAATAGGGTGGGACGCCGGTTTCGCAGCCCACTCGGGATTATGTACCATCATCATCCTCTTCTGTTTGTGGTGTGGTGTGGTGCGGTGCGGTGTGGTGGAATATTTGAAATAGGAAGGCGAATGAGAGGATGGACAAGCTTCAACTCTCTACAAAACAAAAAGTGTTTTGCTAAACACACAAAACCAATTTGGTGGTGCAGCAAGCTGGCTGTGGCCAGAGGCAGAAGAACAGATGTGTGTCCATTCATTGCCACCATCAGCCCGTTCCTTCTTCAACACCGTGAGGGTACATAGTGTGATGGGGTTGGTGGTACCTGTGGCATAAAGCCGGGCTGAAGAAAGAAGTCCTACACACGCCCCACGTGCCTGCAGCGCCGACACCACTGCCCTGTTGATCATAAAGGGGGAAATATTATTTAAAGATTTAATAAATTAGTATCATTTGTGGCAAAATGCTAATTTAATCTGACAACTAAAAAAATTTGTGGGAACGTACAGCTGGGAGAGGGGCGAATAGCCTGTTCGGACGGGAGTGGGCTTGTTGATCCCAAAACTGCGCTTGGAGGATGTGGAGCTGGGGGCGCCGGGGCAGGCAGAGGCCGATTTCGAAGAAATGAAGGCTGACCCTCGCGGCAGCGAAAATGAAGCCGCCGATGCAGATGTGGGTGTGAGAACGGAGCGAATCGAACCCGCCCGACGCGCCGCTGAACTCGTTGTTGTTCGTGCCGTCCGCCACATCTCGACTGCTTGTTTGAATGTACAATTTAATTTTTCTTTTTCTTTTCTTTTGTAGCTCTCTTTTCCTCAATTTGTGTTGTTCCCCTGCAACAGATATCTCGAATTTCTTTTTTAGTCACCATCAGCTGCAACAACAAGATGGGAGCAGGAGAGAGTGCGCCGGTACAGCTGGAGCTGAGGGAGGGGACCCAGCTGGATCCAGTTCTGGCGGGGCATATCGTGACGTGCTTCAAGGCGAACAACGAAAAGGGCAAGCCACTCACACCCAAGCGGTTCGAGGAGGTTATGGAACAGGTGAGACTCTTGTACGGCAGCCAAGTCGCCACACACGACTACGACTACCTCTACAACTTGTTCGACCTGAACCACGACGGCAAGGGTACCAGCCGGTGACTCTTTTAGTGTTACTTTGACTGCTTTCACTTCTCACTGCAAGTGGAATCAACGCAACAGTGGGGCTGGAAGAGCTGCTGTCAGGCTTTGCCGTGTTGTCCTCCGGCACACTTGAGGAGAAGGCCCAGTGTGCGTCCTCCTATGTGGCGTTGTTGCTGTTGGGTCTTCCTCATCTAATGAGTGATTGTGGGTACAGTGACCTTCCACGCCATAGACCTGGACAACAACGGCCGCCTCTCCAAAGGTATGCTTCACACTGCACGGGGGGTCCAGCATCGTCGCTTCGGTTTGTTTTCACTCCCCTCCCTTCGCTGGTTGCTTTCGTTTGCACGTGCAGCCGAGGTCAAAGCCCACTTCGCGAAGCTGGTGGAGTTCCTCACCGAAGTGGAGCAGCACCGCCTGCTGCAGCAGCGCGCCGTATTTGCCCCCGGCAAAGCGCCCACCCAAGCGGCCCTCGCAAGCCTCACCGTACACACTCCGCCCTACAGCCTCCATTACTCGGCACACTGGAGCTGCCAGTTCCCCGGCCCACTAACCGCTTGCTTCTGCTCGCGAGTAGAAGCAGATGCAGGAGACGTCGGTCAACGCGATCTTCAGCGCCGACGTCGATGGCGATGGCCAAATCTCGATGGTGCGTCTCCCCTTGGACGTGGTGAATGACTTCAACGAAGTGCTCACGTTCCCCCCCCCCTCTCAGGAGGAGTGGGTGGCCGCGGTGAAGAGCAACGAGGAGGTCCAGCGCTTCGTCGTTCCCGAGCTCTTCCTGCGCGCCTTCATGGCCGAAGTGCACCAGGCCTACACCCCGCAGTGATGCGGCGGCGGCCCTCTTCAGCCAGCGCAGAGAGAGGAAAACGAGGGAGAGTGATTTACTGTGGGCGAGAGGTTTATTGTGATGTCTATTTACAAGCCGCCCTAAGATCCTCCGGTACAGTGTTATAGCTACATATATGTACGACATATGTATACGTGTGGTGTGGTGTGGTGTGGTGTAGTGTAGTGGGTGACACTCTACGACGGGTGGAGAGGAGAGGTGAGAGAGTACATGCTGCGACACACACCCAGGCATGTTGGTGATGAGGCGCTGAAGGGCGAGCGGGGTGGTGGTGGATGGGCGTAGGTGTGATGGCGGTGGTAGTGCCTTTTACATGCGCATCTTCTTGCCGCCCTGCTCGTCGTTGAGCGGCATGAAGAAGGGCACCTGCTGCTGCGGAGGCCTGGCCTCGGTGTCCCTCTCGACGTAGTATTCCTTGAGGGTCTCCTTCATCGATTGCTCAAAAATGTCGAAGCCCAGCTCGAGCTCCTCCTGGCTCACGTTCAGCGCCGGAATGAAGCGCACGGTCTCGTGAATGCCTGACGTGGCGAGAAAGAAGTGTGAGCCAGGTTCGTGCCGCACGACACACGCCACACGCCAGAAGCGCGAGGAGGTCGGTCGTACCAGTGTTCAGCAACAGCATGCCGTTCTCGACGCACTTCTTGGTGAGGGCGCCGGCGAAGCCCTTCTTGACGGCGTAGCGAGGGTCGTGGTTGGGGAAGGGACGCACGTCGTCGGCCTGAGTGTAGAACTCGGCAGCGACCATGAGGCCCGGTCCCCTGATGTCGGCGATCTGCGGGTAGCGCTCCCTGAGCTGATGGAGCATCGAGCGAAGCTGCTCGCCGCGCTCCTGGGCCTTCTCCACCAAGCCCTCCTCCTTGATCACCTGGAGGGTCGCCGTCGCTGCAGCGCAGGCTACCGCGTTGGCGCCCATGGTGCCACCATGCGAGCCTACATAACACACACAGCCGGCGTCAGGCACAAACAAAGTGGTGGCCAGCAAGAATGAAAGAAAGACTGCGTACCAGGCACCCACTTGCTCTGGATCTCGGGGGAGGCGGCGATGCCACTGAGGGGGAAGCCGGAGGAGAGGGCCTTGGCGAAGCAGAGGATGTCGGGCTTGATGTCAAAGTGCTCAAGGCCAAACCACTTGCCGGTCCTGCCGAAGCCGGTCTGAACTTCGTCCAGGACCATGAGGATGCCGTGCTTGTCGCAGATCTCGCGAACGCCCTTCATGAAGGACCTGGGCGGCATCACATAGCCACCCTCACCCAACACGGGTTCCTGCACGACACGCACGAGATGTGAGCCATGGCGGGATCGAGGAAGCGCCGCGTCCCGGAGAGAGAAGTTATTGTATCGAGGAACCGCGGTTAGTAGTAGATCTATCCCCCCAACCTACCCCAGCAGGGAGGGGCGGAAAAGCAAATTAAAATAACAAGCGAATACCTCCATCCTACCGGGCGCCACCCCTGGATAGAGCGTATTGCGTAGTGTGGTGTGTGGTATGTTGGTGTTGGTGTTGTGGGGGAGAGAAAACAGAGAGGATAGAGGTAGGAACAGAGCTTCTCACTCACCGACAAGCAGTGGTTAATGATGCATTGCACTCGGGTACAAGCGATCAAAGAATACACATACATAAGTATGGATGGATGGATATATTGATAACACACAACCATATAACCGGAGCCTAACACAAGCACGGTGTTGATGGTGATAGTGATGGTGCAGTGTAATTTGCTACAGCCACGACTCGCGACACATAACAGGCGGGAAGAAAAAGAGTCAAAGCTACAAAGGTGCCAGCAGCCCTTCAGCCCATCGTGTTTGTGTG
>CACVKS010001026.1:0-12348 GCA_902749335.1 Acanthamoeba triangularis
AGGAACCAGTAAGAAAAAAAGGAACCAGTAAGAAAAAATAAACCTGGGACAGGAAGGCAGCTGGTGAGCTCATGAAACATGAGGGTAAGACTTGGGTATCTACTGTGAGCACCAAAGCATCCATCAGTGAGGTTGTGGCACTGAGAAATCTCCACAGCTTCTTTTGTCATGAACTCCTGCTTGTTGGGTTTTTGTTGAGACCTGAGCATGTCCTGGAGGTACTAAATGACTGCGTATGCATACGCGGTCATCTCAGTGGCGCATAGTGTGTTCTCTCTCCTGATTTGTCGGTATGAGAAATTTGGGTGAAAAATTGTTGTGAAAAATTGCGGAGAAATGCAAATAGCCCACGAAGAAAATGTCTCAAAAATCATCGCGTACGCGTACGCGGCGATTCTGTGCCCTTGATGGTCCATAATGTATGTGGAGTTATTCCTAATGTGTTCCTGTATGAAAAATCCATGAGAAAAAAATGCTGCCATTCATGCAAAAAATGTTGTGAGATTTTGCATTCTTGCCCAAATTACACAAAATTTTACATTAACAAAGACAGAACTTCAAAATGTCACCCCCAGTATTTCAGCTGATGGCAAACTTGTGCAAAATCTAAAACATTTACCACCAACAACACTCTCAGCAATATCAATTTGTTTTAACTGAACAGTGGCACAAATCACAATATATATAAATAATTTGGCATTTATTGATGCAAAATGAGGCTCCCCCAAATGACTGTGACTTGCCTTTCATCTGGCCAGAGGTTCTTGCTCCACCTGGTGATGGCACAGCCAATTTGGGGTTGTGTTTACAGCTCCAAACCTGTACTGACCTTCAGTTCCTCTCTACCAACTGAGCTACCAAGGCATTGGTGTGACTGGTAGAGCGAACTGAAGGTCAGTGCAGGTTTTGAGCTGTAAACACAACTGTAGAAATAGAGGTAGTAATGCAAAGCCAAGGTTGCACAAATGCCTTGCTAGCTCAGTAGGTAGAGCGTAAGTCTCATAATCTGAAGGTCGTGAGTTCGATCCTCACGTGAGGCATTCTTTTTATGTCAAACAGCGTTCTGTTTTGACTGATGTTACATAAAATGGTAAAATGAGACTAAATATTTTGGAGGAGAAGGGTATCGATCCCTTTACCTCTCGCATGCTAAGCGAGCGCTCTACCATCTGAGCTACACCCCCTGATACACATCTCTCCCCATTCCGTGCTGATAAATGTTGAGTCTTGCTGCGGTACAACAGCAAGGACGCCACTACGGTCGCGTGCTCTTGATTGTAGTTTGCTGGCCGTACGATGGAACACAAGCCCAAAGTGCTGATCACTCGCCCCCTGCCGGATAATGAGTTCATCTCGGCGCCACTCCGACAGTTTTGCAGCACGTTTGAGGTGCGTGTGCCTGCGACGTCACAGCCGCATTTTCGCCACTCATCCAATTGAATGATCGTCAGGTGATTTTGGGCCCTACTGAAGACTACATGCCCCGCGAGGAAGTGCTGCGTCAGGTCACCGACGTGGATGCCATAATTTGCCACGGCAAGGACAAGGCCGACGCTGAGGTTGTACACGCCGTCCTTCTACTCTTTTCTATTTCTTTTTGTTTATCTGTTGTTGTGTGTTGTGGTGGATCCAGCTGGTAGCAAAGGGCAGCAAGCTGAAGGTCATCAGCAACTTCGGCGCCGGGTACGACACTGTGGACGTCCAGGCGGCCACGGAGGTACTTCTCTTTTGTCCGTGGGGCCTGGTCGTGTACTGCGCTGACGTCAGCGGTCGGTGGTCGATCGGTAGCGGAACATTTGGGTGTGCAACACTCCGGGAGCGGTCACCAACGCAACGGCCGACGTGGCCCTCTACCTCCTCTTGGCGGCCTGTCGAAGGTGACCCCGCACCCACCTTTCTCTGGCTACTTGCGCACTCCTTTTGTGCTAATCCTTCGCGGTGGCGCGTGGGCGTGTGCGGTGGTGCGTGCGTGCCACAGGGCGACGGAGGCGGAGCGATTCTTGCGCGATGGCAGTTGGGAGAGGCAGGGCTCGGATATTTTGGCCTTCTGGGGCAACAACCCCGAGGGCAAGACCCTTGGCATCATTGGGTACCCAACGATCTCTCTCTCTCTCTCTCTCTTCCCTCTCTGCCTGCCTCCAGCTGTGTGGTTGCCAGCGTTCGGACTGTTAGAGCACTCCTCACAACATATCACACATACAGGATGGGCAACATTGGCAAGGCGCTGGCCAAGAGGGCCGCCGCGCTCGACATGCGGGTATACGCCCTGTGCGTCCCTTCTCTTAATACTACCACCACCACCCATCTCAACTTATCGCGGTATGTGCTGGTCGTACGACAGGTGATCTATTACAAGCGCACCCCGCTGCCGAAGGAGGAGGAGAATGGGGCCACGTACAAGAGCATGGACGACCTCCTGGCCGAATCCGACTTCATTTCCATCCACACTCCGCTCACCGATGCCACCCGTACCACTCTCCCTCCCTTCTCTTTCTGATGGGTCGGTTGGTTGATTGGTTCGTGCACGAATCGCGACCGCCAGGACACATTCTGGGTCGCGATCAGTTCGCCAAGATGAAGAAGGGGGTCTACATCATCAACACTGGTACCACGCAGACCACACCACACCGGGTGCTTTCCCGGGTTGGTACCACGACTCATGTCTAATCACACCGCCACGTCATCAGCGAGAGGACCGGTCATTGACGAGGAGGCGCTGGTCGAGGCCCTCAGGGCCAAGATCGTGCGAGGCGCCGGTCTGGACGTGTTCGAGGTGGGTGCACCCACTAGCCCTCACGCAACGCGTCCAGCTAGCTCACCGCGCTTTCGCCATGTCGTTGTTGTGTGTTGTGGCGGTGCAGCACGAGCCCAAGGTGCATCCGGACCTGCTCACATTCCCGTCGGTCACGCTGCTGCCCCACATCGGCACGGCCACCATCGAAGCCCGCTCCGACATGTTCGTGCGTCTCTCCGGCTTTTTCCCGCACACGCACACCACCGCACACGCGCACACACGCATCGCCAATATTGATCTTCTCCTTCTTCTCCTTCTTCTGGCCTTTGGACACGACAGTTGCTGCAGCTCGAGAACGTCACGGCGGTGCTCGAAGGCAGGCGGCCGCCGTCAGCGGTCAACGAGGTCAGCCCGCAATAAAACAACTCTACCTCTGGATTTCTTTTTTTACATTCTTTTCAATTGCGGACAAAAGAGCAAGATGAGCGCGTCCGGATTCAATTGGCGCAACCGACAGCTGTTGCGAACCCTCTACTCCACTGTCCTGCGGTGCCGTGCCTCAAAACTCGCAATCTCTTCCCCACCACAAAATTTGCTTATCAATTGAATGATTTTTGCGATTTAGCTCCGGACGCGATTGGGAGCGTGAGGTGCTGCGCGGGAGCCCTGTCCTCACCGAACAGCAAGAGATCCTCATGTGCGCTCCCAATTATTCATTATTTATTATTTCTAGAATTATTATTTCTTTATTTTATTTTTATTCTTTTGCTGAGATTTGCGATGGGGCGTACAGGCTGAGGTTCGGTTTGCCGCAGCGCGTGATCGCGCGGCTGCCCGACTCGCTCACGCTCAGCGGACGCACGCTGACGCAGCTGATCCCCATCGTCTGGCGCAACTACGCCCGAGCGGGGCTCGAGCCCTCCACTTCGACCGAAAGTGGCGGCGACGCCACCGACGCCGACCCGGCCCAGCCGCAGCCGCAGCTAAAGGAGGTGTGTCTTCCCTCGCTACCTTAAGCCCCCGCGACATCCGTTCACGCTAATGTGTCGTGTGTGTCGTGTCGTGCGTGTCGTGTCGTGTCGTGTGCGTTGCGTGCACTCTAGGAAGACGTGATGGACGACATATTGGACTCGATCAAGTGCATGGACAAGCGGCTGAGCGCGCTCCGGCAGCTGGCGTACACCACGCGAAGCGAGAACGTCACCGGCGGGGTCAAGATCGCCGCCTCGACCGCGACTTCGCTCTGGGGCGAGGCCGGCCTATTCGAATACAAGCTCACCATCGCCAACGTACCGCAGCGGCCTTGTTATTTTTATATTATTTATTTTTGTTCCTCTATTGATACCGTGTTATTCTTATTCTTATTCTTATTCTTGTTATTATTATTTATATTTGACATTTACCTCCATTTGGGTTGCGATCGCACAGGTCGACCCACACCGAACATTCCAGCTCATCAGCCGATGCCTCACCACCGTCGACGGAAGTACGCCTTCCACAACACGTCAACCCATTCACTGCCACCCACTGCCACATGAGAACACACTAACGGTTCTTCTTCTTGTTCTTGTTTTTTCGATTGTTGGCAGCTGGCAACAAGCACGAGTCGGCCGAGCCCGGCATTTTGACCAAGAACAGCGCCATCCCCAAGCAGCCTCACCTGGTAAGGCCTCCCCCCCCCAATTCATTCTTTGCCTCGCCACTCGTCGCTGTACTGACTGCGCTTCTTCTTCTTCTTCGTTCGCTCTGTGGTCATTGCAGGCGCCTGGCGCGTCCCTGAAGTTTTCGTGCCTGGCGCCGCGCGTGTTCACCGACTACGCCACCCTACACGTACGATCGGCCTCTCGCGACACTAGCGCACACCTGGCCACCTGTGATGGCTCCCCTGCTCACTTTGTTGCGGTGGACGCCAATGGTGTACCATGAAATGGAAAAAACAAAACAGGGCTCGTTCCAGCTGATCGACGTCGAGAGCGGTGAATTCATCGATGCCAAGCTCGCGCCGCTCGGGCTCCACCTGAAGAAACTCAAATCGTCCGATGCGAAGAAGAGCATTACCGGTACGCGAGTGTGGTGCAACACGCAAGACACGCAAGACACGCCAGACACGCAAGACACGCAACACGCGCCACACGCCACGACACGCAACTGACCAGCTTCGTGGCTGTGGGTGCAGGCGAGCTGCGACCATCCGCCTCCCTCGCCATGCGGAGCAAAGCCAAGAAGGCGAAGGCCCTGGGGCACCGCGGGCCTCACCGCTTGCGAAGAGATAACCCAGGATCCATTCGCCGACGAGACAAATGAACCCCTTTCCAACCACCACCACTTCACACACACGACACACATGGCACACGGCACACGACACACACATGGCACATGGCACACGACCACAAAGAAACACACGCCAGCGACCAATGAGCGTGTGGGCACCACGCGTGGGTTAGCCAGCGTTGCGTGGGGCAAAGAAAAAGAAAAAGAAAAGACAGATTGAAAAAGACAAAGGGACATCACAAACCTCCACAAGTGTACGATGGAATCGAGCCAGAAGAAGTTCAAGATCCTCGTGTCGAACGATGACGGCATTGATGCGCCCGGTGTGCTCTCCATCGTAGAAGAGGTGCCATTCTCACCCTCCCTCACCTCACATCTCATCTCATCTCGGCCATTTTCGGTGAATTATAGCACATTGAGATTGATTTTGTTTTCCCTCATGGACGGACCCGTTGTGATGCCTGCACCAGTTGGCCCGCTACCACGATCGCTACGAGGTGCGCGTGGCCTGCCCGGCCGAGCAGCAGTCGGCCCAGTCGCACGCCGTCACCATCTTCAAGCCCCTCTGGGCCGAGCCCTACGCCTTCCACTCCGACCTCGCCCACGTGCCCGCCTACAAGGTGTCCGGCACGCCCACCGACTGCGTCAAGGTGGCCCTCAAGTCCGACCTGCTGGGCGGCTGGCAGCCCGACCTCGTCGTCTCTGGTATGTACGACACACGACACACACGACACACAGAGGCCTTGGTGGCTGAATGGTGGTGCGGGTGTGTGCGATGGCGTGGCCAGGCATCAACGCGGGACAGAACGACGGCTTGAATGTGATCTACTCGGGCACGTGCGCTGCGGCGTTGGAGGCGAGCATGTACGACATTCCCGCCATCGCCCTCTCCCTCGAATACAACTTTGCCAAAGGAGGTTCGCTCGCCACATCGCACCGTCTATATATATATATATATATGGATATATGAATAAGTAGACATATATATAGATAGATAGATATATATTGCATTTCCGTGAGGTGGTTAGTAGTGGTTCTCAAGCGCCCATATCACCACTTCACGCCACTTGCCCTTCCAGGTGTGTGGCGCTACGCGCAGTGTGCGTCCCTGGCGATTCCCATCATCGGTACCATCTCTCTCTCTCTCTCCCTCCCTTCTCTACTCTGAAGCGAGTGTGTGCCTCTCCCTGCGGGCCCCGGCTCATGAAATGAACGGTTCCTCGCACGCGTGCGTGAAATGAATGGTAGACGCCGTGTTGGCCGACATCTCGCTGTGGAAGAACATCTGCTGCAACGTCAACTTCCCCAACGTGCCTGAGGACCAAGTCAAGGTACACCCGCCCCGGCCGTTCGTAGATCAAGGCAACATCTCCCTAATGCATGTGTCGTGTGCGTGTGTGCGTGCGCGTGTGTGCGTGTCGTGTCGTGTCGTGTCGTGTCGTGTCGTGTCGTGTCGTGTCGCGATACCAGGGCTACAAACTCACAAAGCAGGGCAACAGCAGCTTCAAGGACAAGTACGTGCGGCACCACATGACTGAGGAGGAAAAGCACCTGCACCCCACACGCACCGTCTACCGCATGGAGGGCTTCATGGAGGTACCTCACCGCCCGCCCTGTTGCCTGTGTGGCTCATAGATTTGACTGTGTGTCGTGTCGTGTCGTGCGTCGTGTGCGTCGCATGCGTGTGGTTAGCTGTCAGACACGGACGCGGATCTGGACACGGTGGCGATGCGACAGGGCTGGGTGGCGGTGACGCCCATCTCGCCCTACGCCCAGAACGCACTCGCCCTCGACATCACCGCCAAGATCACCAGCTGGCCCGTCTTCTCCATGACCCCCGCCTCCCTCTGATCGTGATGGTAGCTTAGCATACTAAACGCAGTGCGCGCACAATAATTGTTATTATTCTCCGCCTTCTCGGCTCTGTTGTGCGTGTGCGGTCACAGGGGGGACGGCCGGGCCAGGCCCTCGTGCCTCTTGGCCGCCTCCCAGGTGTTGCGCATCAGCATGGCCACCGTCATGGGACCTGCAACACGACACACGACGGTTGGTGATTGAAGAGTTGGCAATTTTGTGGTGGTGATGCTGGTGGTACCGATGCCGCCGGGCACGGGCGTGTAGCGGGAGGCCTTCCGGTAGGCCTCGTCGGTGCAGTCGCCCACCAACCGGTAGCCGGACTTACGCGACGAGTCGGGAACATGGTTGATGCCTGGGCGCGCAATCACCATCAACATCAACATCAAGCATCTCGTGAGCCAAGGAGTCCGGTTGAAAGACGAACCCACGTCGACAATGACGACGCCCTGCTTGACGCTGTCAGCAGTGATCAGGCCCGCATGGCCGGCCGCCACCTGGTCGAATGCCAGCGCTCCCCTCCATCAGCCACACCCATCAAACGCCTCAGTGAACAGGATAGCGCCGTGGGTGCGCGTACGATGACGATGTCGGCCATCCGCGTGTGAGCGTGAATGTCGACCGTGCCGGAATGCACGACAGTCACCGTCGGTCCTTTCCGGCCTCCCTTTGTGCTGTCCCTCCCTCCTGCACGCGACACGACACGACACGCACAAACGCACACACGACCCCGATTCGTGTGAGTTCGCCAGTAGCTTTTGTCTTGTCTTGTGTGGCGTACCGATGAGCATGTTGGCGAGCGGGAGGCCCACCAGTTTGCTGCGGCCCACGACCACCACGTGCTGTCCTTCGAGCGAGATCCGGCTTCGCTGCAGCGCTTGCAACACGCCCGCCGGCGTACACGGCAAGAACCCGCCCTTGCTGTCTCCCCGCCACAGCGTTGATTATTCCTCGAACACACCACACACCACACGTTACACACACACACGCCGTACATTCCCAGCACAGACGCGCCGACGTTCGTAGGGTGCAGCCCGTCCACGTCTTTGGCCGCGCCGATGGCACCGATGGCCTAGTGTTGTTGATGACGATTATGTAAGACAAACGGGCGCGGTGAGCTCAAGAAGGCGCGGTACCGTTTGCGGGTTGATGTGCTCTGGCAGAGGTAACTGTACAATGACCCCTGTGCCATGGCGGTCATCACCACGACCATCAAGCGCTTGCAGATGGGATGGAAAAAGAAGCGCGTGGGTACCGTACCGTCAACAGACGCGTCGGTGGCGTGTTGATTGATCTTTCGGGAGAGTGCGTCTTGCGAGGTCTCCGCTTCGAGCTCCACCACTGAAGACGTGAACCCCACCGCTTGGCACGCTTGTTGCTTCATCTTCATGTAGCTTCATGTTCCAATCGGGCGCCAAGCGATGTGGTTGCAGGTCAGCACAACACAGTACTCCCACATGTGATCGTGTGGTAGGTGGTGTGTAGGACCTTTTGATGGCGTGGTTGGGCGCAACGCAGACCATCACCAGGTGTGGTGGTCGCTTCGGTGGGCTCTGCTTCATCTCGGCTCTGATTTCGTCCAGCTGAGTGCCGGCAAGGTGAGATGTGGTCGAGGCGCTACTCGATTTCAAAGATGGTGCGGCAGGGTCGTACGATTTCGTCAGCGAGCTTCCTGCCGTCGATGATGCGTGCGAGGTCTGACCCGCTTGCGGCTGTCGTGTAGCGCCTCGTCCGCAAGGTCGCTGCATTCCAAGACGTAAATGAAGAAGGGTCTGGCCCTGCGTGAATCACAGATGAAGTGCATGCCAGCGCTCTATGCACAGTTGGCCCTTGCTGCCGGCATCGCAAAAGCAATCGGGCGCCAGGCGCAGATGTGGCAGCCCTCTTCATCCTCGGGCTTTTCTCTTTCTWTTTCTTTCSCKSCAGAAAGAAGCGAGCGTGCTTTTTCTCGTAGCGAGTTCAAATCGTTTTCAGCTTCGATCTTGCAGATCACGCGACTCTCTCTTGCARGRCAACGAACATCTCGGGACGCWATGACGGTAGGCTTGCTTACTTRTTTGATGGAATTGATTGTTATGGCGCGGGGTGGGCTCAGCTGAATTCTTCGATTGGCAGCTGCATTGGGTGATCGTGATGAACGCACAGGGCAAGACCCGCCTCGACAAATGGTTCACGCCGCACGGTTCCGTACGCTTCCCAAAGACACTGTTTTCGTTATTTTCTTTTCATCATTAATCTTCTTTGATTTGTTTTTATTATTTTTACGAATCATTTATTTTAATCAATTAAATAAATATTCATTTTTATTTTTTCTACAATTATTGCAGAAGGAGAGGCGAAGGGTGAAGCGAGAGATGGAGACCACCATCTTGCGTCGTGGCCGCAACACGAGTAACTTCATTCAGTGGAAGGAATTTACCGTCATCTACAGGAGGTAACCACCTGAGCGTGTGTGTGCCGCGTGTTGCATCTCGTTCTCGCCCCAACTTCTCTTCTCTTCTCTTCCTGTGCTGCCGCAGATACGCCAGCTTGTTCTTCGTGTTCTGCGTGGACGCCGCCGACAACGAACTCATCGTTCTCGAGGTACGCGCGGCCGCGCGTGTGGTCGTAGGTTTTGATACATTCACTGACCGTCGGGGTGTGGTGCGGCCAGGCCATTCATCTGCTCGTGAGGGCGATGGACAAGTACTTCGGCAATGTGTGCGAGCTCGACCTTATCTTCAATTTCGACAAGGTAGCCAACAATTCTGGCCAGACCGCTTCTCTTCTTCTTCTTCTTCTTCTCTTCTCTCCTGAGATCAGACTTCCCTCGTAGACAAGCTCTGATGCGCGTTTCCTGTGCAGGCATACCAGATCCTGGATGAAGTGCTCATGGCCGGAGAACTGCAAGAGGTATGCGCGCACGCACAGCACACGCACCACCGCACCACCGCACACGCACCACCGCACACGGTGTCATGTACTTATCTTTGCCCCGTGTCGTGGTGTGGCGCCAGACGTCATTGAACAAGATCACGCACATCGTGCACGAGCAGGACCTGCTGGAGAACCCCCAAATGAACAACTCGGAATTCTCCATCTTCTGATCAGGAGGCGCCTCTCTACTCCCTGACATCAGACGACTACACCTTGAACATGTACATGTACACATGTGTAGCTAAACTCCATGACATGTCATGTCCTTTTCGTTACCAAACGAAACACAACATTTTTTAAAATAACCAATGGCCTCCCTCCCCTTTGGTTGATGTGTAACGTCTCTCTGGCATGTGTGTTTGCATTCCAAGAGCGAAACGACGCTTTTTCAGTTCTGGTGCTCGGCTTCCGCGAAGGAAGAGACAGGTCAACTACCACGGGCGCGGCTGCCAGAGAGGTTCACACAAAGAAGAGACAAGAGAAGTTAAGATAAGAGAAGGTAAGATAAGATAAGAGATGGAGCAGGAAGACAAGATGCTGGTGGGCGCGGAAGAGTTGGCGGGAGCGGACACCACCGGTGGTGCGGCGCTCGACGGGTCGGGTTCTGAACAGCTCTACAAGCGGACCGTGGCCATCGCCTCGTGTAGGGTCCAGGGCGTAACCGTSTACAACGACCGCGCCGAAGTCACCCGCCTCGTCGCCCTCACCGACCTCGACGCAGGTACCCCTCTTATTTTTTTCTTTTCAGTTCTTTTCAGTTTGATTGTTAATTGGATTTGATTACTGCAGGAACGACGGAGGTGCGGGTGGTGGGGCTGTCGTCGAAGGTGGACCGCAACTCGGTGCGGGTGTCGGGGGGCAAGGGCGAGGCGGTGATCCTCGAGGTCTCCTACAACACCAAGTGGGAGCCCAAGACCAAGGACGACGGCTCCGAGCGCAGCACCCTCCAGCGCGAGCTCGACCAGCTCGCCGAACAGATCGCGCGCCAAGAGGAGAGCCTCGCCCGCATCGCCGTACAACACACGACACGACACGACACGACACGACACGACACGACACGACACGACACGACACGACACGACACGACACGACACGACACGACACACACACGCTGAATTGGTGATGATGGTGGTGCAGAAAGAGAGCGAGTGGATGGGCAAGTGGGCCAACGGGCTGGCGGAGCCGCGCAAGACGGAGGCCGGCGGCAGCGCGTCGGGCGACCTGTGCCCGCCGCAGGCGCTCGACCAGGCGACGGCCTTCCTGAGCTTCTACCAGTCGAGCCTGGCCAGCGTCGACGAGCGCCGGGCGGCGGTCAACGCCACCCTCTGCGAGCTGCGGGAGCAGCACAGGCGCGTGTCCCGCACCCTGAGCTCGCTCACCACCGGCAACGTCGAGGAGGTCCACGAAGTCGCCGTCCTTCTCAGCAGCGAAGGCCTCGGCGACGTACGCACACACCACCGCACACACCGCACACGGGTGTCGACATAAACTTATAGTGTGTGTCGTGCGATGTGTGTCGGTGTGTGTGTTATGTGTTTCAATGGAAAAGGTGGAGCTGTCGTTGGCGTATGTGGTGATGGACGCGTCGTGGCATGCGGCGTACGACGTGCGGGTGACGAGCAACGACGAGCGGCTCAACCTCACCTACTACGGCATCATCACCAACAACTCCCTCGACCACTGGCAAGACGTGCGCCACACACACCCTCCCGCCGCCAGCCACCCTACTGATGTCTCGTTCCCCTCACCCGCGCGTGTCGTGTCGTGTGTCGTGCTATGGTATAGGCCCCGCTGGCGCTATCGACTGCGCAGCCGTCGGTGGGAGGCGCGCCGCCGGAGCTGCCGACCAAGTTTGTGGGCTTCCAGGTACCACCCCACCCGCCTTCACCCCAAACTGTGGACCCACGGTCGTGCATTCTCATCATTCCATCGCACACGGCACCCAACACGCGACACACACACACACACGACACACTTTTTGGGACCAAAGCAGTACCACGCCCGTGGGTTGATGCACAAGATGCAATCCCCCCGGATGAACTCGATGCCCAAGCAGGCCGAGATCGAGAAATGCGAATACCAGTCCATGGTGCTCGATGGTCCGCCTCAACCTTCGGATCGTTCATTCATTTCCCCTCAGTCCCTCATGTGTGCGGTGTGTGCGGTGTGTGCGTGTCTGTGTAGATTGCAACTACGCGTCGTCGGAGTCGCAGTTGGGCGTGATGACGAGCTCGGTCAAGGAGAGCAGCATCTGCACCAGCTTCGAGATCCCGCGCCGCTCGACCATCATGTCCGACAGCAAGCCCCACAAGGTGCTTCCGCGCCGCACACGCCGCACCACACGCACGCGCGACTAACAACGAACGCGACACGACGCGACACGGTGAACAGGTGACGATCAGGATCATCCAGCTGAAGGCCAAGTTCACCTACGTGATCCTCCCGAAGCTCTCCACGCACGCCTACCTGAAGGCCAGCATCGTCAACGACTCGGACAAGTACGCCTTCCTCGCCGGCGACATGAACGTCTTCATGGACGGCAACTTCGTCGCCAAGTCCTCCATCCAAGTACT